>CM076402.1:29278489-29377591 GCA_038363315.1 Mugilogobius chulae
CGTAATCTTTACCGCTGGCAGCTTAATAGAGTGTGCGGACTCATCCATACTATTCATTCAATTCATGATCATCCAACTAATATAGGCTTCACACGGCAAACGTGTTTATTGTAGATCACTGCGCTTTGGCCCTGACACGCATTAAGGGCCTGCTTGGAGCGCGCAGTGATGCTTCATTGTTTCATTGGGTAAGCAAAAGTATTTTCTTTTATTTTAAATCTAATAAAATATTTGGAAATTCGACGGCCTCCATGTGGATGTTCCATTTAGATCCGTTCGCTGCGCCACCCAGCTGTGAGATTTTTCGGCATCTCCTGCCAAGAGTTGGTTCCTTTAGAGCTACAGGTAGGTATTTCTGTGTATACTATAACCCATAAGGTAAACAATCAATTAATCCAAATTTATTTAGCCTACAGGATCGTCACGGCCCTCCTCTTCCTTGCTCATTTTTCTGACTGGTTCTCCAATTACGCACATTACGGCACACAGCCTTCTCCGTGCGCTCTGCTGCGCTTGGTGGCGCCGTGGCGGAGCCGTGTTTCCCACCAGGTCAAGGTACCGCTGCTGAAGACTGTCTGAACTGTACAACACAATAACCTTCAGCATGTAAAGGCGCTATCGGCAATGATACTCTATAGAATTAATCAATTATGGCCATTTTATGTGTGGTGCGAGCAGAGTGCGTGAAAGTCTGGTCATTTATTTTTTATGTTAACTGTTTCTTGTGCAATACATGTAAAAAGAATGTATATTTTTCTTTCATAATTTATGGTTTTTTCCATTCAGTCCTGGTTGTATCTGCGTGCCAAGGTTTAGTTGGCTAAATTTTATTTAAGGTTCTGGTCCTCAACCAGGTGCGTTGCACAACATATATAGCTCTTGTGTTTTGATGTAACTGGGATTAGTGGGGAATCATTAGGCCTTTACTCTATAATCTACCTCTCGGCTACCACATTTCCATTGGTTCAGTCTGGTGTCTCCTCTGTGCTCTTCACACATGAACCTTCAGTCTGTTTCACAAACACGCCTAAACCTTTGTCAGGACATCTGAACACACGTTATATTGATGACGATTAGATACTGATGGAAGCCGCATTCGTGCATCGCCGCGTGCGCGTGGCCGGCGGTGCGCGGCGTCGGTTCGCATCGCTACAACCTCTTCTTCAAGAGTTTAACTGCACTTTTCTCCGCGGATATTAGACCAATTTTTGTCAAATAAAAAGTGGGTGTCGAGCTTGACACATGAAGCACTCTATTATGACATCGAAATTATCAAGAAAGCTTAATTGTCCCCACAAAAGATGAATTCACAAACGTGGAACACAGTGCGTCCAGCGCTTTCATTTTAGTGATTGACAGCGTGAATCTCTTGACAGTCAGAACAACGTTCAAATGTGCATTTACTTTGCAACAAGCGTGACAAAATACCTGGGCTAAGACCTGTGACTGCACTGGCACCACACTCCTCCGGGCTGGCAGCACCCACGTAACCCCTCCACACACCTCTACCAAAAGTGCTGCTGGGACACGGCTAAGAGCGGATCAAACCACTTGGCCAAAAAACATAGGGGTGTGTATTATTGTGAGGGGCTTAAGAAAATACGATCAAGGGCTTAACAAATGACAAGCATGAAATATGGAGAGCAAAACATTTAAATTAGTAATAAAAAAATAAAAATAAAAAAAGATGAAAATTATAGGGGTGCTTTTAAAAATTTATGGGTGCTTGAGCACCCCTAAAAAGGGTCTAGACTCGCCCCTGTTAAGCATATTCATTTTAAAATACTAATTTTAAAAAATTCACTTAAAGGAACCGTATGTAAGATTTTGATGTCCGATTTCACAAATAAGATCTATATGTGTCAAAGATACAAGGTCAACAAGTCCAAATATACTATTATTTTGACTGAAAGTCAATGTAATTCTGAGTTATTCTTAATTAAAAAATCAATGGACATGATGTCCCTTTGTTGATGTTTACATTTATTATCCAATCAGAAAGCAGAATGAGCCTCACATGACTCTCTCAGTTGGGTTGCCAGTTTGGTTTCTTAGAACCTGAAGTTAATTTTGAACCATGAGTCAGGAACATGTTTGAGTTTGAACTGATGTTGCTCCAGGACACAGACACAACTGTCTGTGATAGGCTCATGCACTTGTTTCTACACAGTTCTCATTAGGCTCCTCCCACATTGTGTTAAAAAGCAATATTTGGGAACAAACCATGACAAAGAGTCAGGTGTCTGGGAAAATGACTTTCTGGCTATTACCGGGCCATTTCACAATCTGCAACCCATGTGCATCTGTGATTGTAATACCTTTAAACACTAGTTGTGCATCTTACATACGAATCCTTTAAACCCAAAGAAAATAAGTTTTAGCCAATGTGGTTGAAACTCATTTTGTGGCTTCAACCTATGCGTTGTATGATAGACAGAGAAAAAGAAAAAGATCTAAACTGATGCTCATGATACATGTCGTAAATGGTAAATAAATGGTCTATTTATATAGCGCTTTTCTACCTTTCCAGGCACTCAAATCACTTTACAATCTAGCATCCACTCACCCAGTGTAACAGACACTGAGGCAGTGTGTTTGCCCAAGGACACAACAACAATCTACTCCTGTGGTCCACTGTGGCACCTGGGTGTACTAATGGTCTCCCATCCAAGTACTAACCAGGCCCTTTCTTGCTTAGCTTCTGAGATCTGACGGGATCAGGCTTTGACAAACAGGTATGACCACAAAGTCATAGTACAGATATGTGAGCAGTTTGGTATGTCAAATTTATTGAAAAAGACTCGAGGTGAGGAAAGAGTGTTTTTATTTTGTTTAGTCGGAGCTTGTTTATATGACTGTGTGCAGTCCAGCTCTAGTGCAGACTCTCTGTATCATTAGGAGTGTGTGAGAAGCTCAGAGGAGACGTGTGCTCTGCCAGTGGAGGTACTTTCCATTAGAATGAACTTTCACTGGACCAAAGCTCCACATGTCAGGAGTATCATGAATAAAGCTCATGACAGCAGTACTGCAGGAGGAGCAGACTGAACTCAGGTTAGCTCTCTCTGCTGCTCTGTGTTCACCAGCACATGCACACATCCATAAACTCACTGGAAGTAGGCTCCACGAGGACATGAGCACGATCTTCAAATTCCCTTTTGGATAAAATTCCAGACTTTTTTTTATTTGAATGATTTTGTAAAACTAAAACATGTAGTAACAATAAAGGACTTTACAGAATGTTGAAACTAGGACTGTCATTTTGACTCATGGTAATCTGGAGGGAGTAACTTCTATAGAGTTCAGTTCAGTTGTCAAAGTAACAGAAATAGTTACATCTAAAACTTACACTCAAAGTCATTCATATTCAAGTACACATGTGTTGTGCCATTGTCTTTGGATCCTCAGGTCCGGATCACTGTGAGATGAGCTGTGTTCAAATGAGCGCCCTAAATACTCTGGTCACTATTCAGGGGTGACACTATTTTGTAGTATAGTTCAAATGTCCAGCAGGTCAAAAAGTAGTGCACTCAAAACTTCCCACAATGCATTTGGAAGTAGTAATAATATAGCACTTTTCAAGACACCCAAAGACACTTCACATTCTGCATTATTCATTCATTCCACACTGGCTAGTGGTAAACTACTATTGTCGCCACAGCTGCCCTGGGGCAGACGAGGCTGCCATTTTGCGCCTTTGGCCCCTCCAACCACCATCAACCATTCATACACACACCAGATCCATACTAGGCAGTGCACTGTAAAAAATCCTAAGGCCAAAAAGTTGAACAAACTTAGATCTTTATGTTGATATAACTTGATAATGTGAGTCAAAGATTTTCAACTTAAACTTTTAAGTTATAAGAGAGAGAGAGAGAGAGAGAGAGAGAAGAAGAGAGAGAGAGAGAACGAGTGGGAGAGAGAAGGACAGACAGTAAAGAAAGAGAGAAAACAAGGAAGAAAAAGAAAGAAGAGAAAGAAAGAGACAGGAGTGAGAGAGGGAAGGAGAAAGGGGAGAGAAAAGAAAGAAAGGAAGAGACAAGAAAGAGGAGAGAGAATGAGAGACAGGAGAGAAAGAGAGAAACAAATGATAAAAAAGAGAGAAGAGAAAGATAGAGGGAGAGGAGAGAAAGAAGGAGAGACAGACACAGAAACAGGATAGAAAAAGTGAAAAAGGGAGAGAAAGAGAGAAACAGAAGAAAGAGAGAGACAAAAGAGAAAGGGGGAACGAGAGGAGAAACTGAGAGAAGAAGAGTGAGAGAAAAAAGAGAGAGAGAGAGGAGAAAGAAAGAAACAGTGGATAGCCAGGGAGGAGACAGAGAGAGGAGCGAGAGACACAGAGCGAAAGAAGAGAAAAAAGGGGGAGAGAGGGAGAAAAATGAAGAAAGAGAGACTGTCAGACAACTCACACACATTACTGTAGTTTAATCAATATAAAACTTTAAGGCAGAAATTAACTTACATTTTTTAAGTGCATTTTATTTTTTACAGTGTGTGGGTGAAGGACACAGCAATGAGTTTCTCCTCTGTTCGTCCCACTGTGGCACCTGAGGTTCCTCCACCGGTCTCCCATCCAAGTACTTCCCAGGCCCAACATGCTTAGCTTTGACGTGATCAGGCTTTTGGCGAGCTGGTGGAGCACGGACGGTCACTAGAACGGCCAATACAGACCACAATGCATTGAGAGAACCAGAAAATCAAAGCGCACAACAGGAAACAACATGAGAGAGTCGCTTGACCTCAATGTTGAGCTGAGAGAATAAACAAAACATTTTCATTTCCAAAAAGTTACACGTTGACACTTTAAGCCACCCAGATATTTTAGGTCACACATGTACCCATTGTGTCACAAACGGTTCCCGACACACAAATGGGCTAATGCCAAAAACACAAAATATGCAAAATTTTCAAAATCAAAGTCTGAAGTGGATTATTTGAGTTGATGTTATTAGACCCTCACATATGTCAATAATTTATAACAACATTCATTTTGATGCATTATTGTGTTTTGAGTGACAGCCTGTACCCATTGTGTCACAAACGGTTCCCGACACACAAATGAGCTATAAAATAATACTTACTTTTCATTTTTTTCTACTTTCAATGGCTCATTTTTGTCGTTAGCTTGTCTTCTGTCCAGACATATAAAAAAAATTCTCAAAGTTTATTGACATTTTTAGTTATAGGCCAATTTAAGTCCAAATGTGTTCTAATTTAGTTTTCAGGTCAAAAGATGAATGTTGTTTTTTATTAGACATTTTTTCACTATTTTTTTCAACATGTTCATTTTCACATTTGACTCATCTGTGTGTCCTCAAACACTTCAGGCCTCTCCCCTGACTCGTCACCAACACATCCAGACCATTTGAGCCCCAGGAGTGCTTTACAAAAAAATACCCTAGGGCCCCTGGGGGTCCAGGGGTCTCAACTCACGAAAAATGTCAAATTATTCAATTTTCAACCCAGAAGCTTAGGATGAGATGGTTTTTAATGATCTCACATTATTAATGTCTGTATTCAGGGACGTAGCATAAAATTCTGGGCCCTGGGTACAAACGTTGTTAATGGGCCCCTAAAGATTTAGTAGACTCATTTCGGTTTTGTTTCCTTCTAGAACAGGGGTGGGCAACCAGTCGATCGCGATCTACTGGTAGCTCGCGCCGTCAAAACGGGTGGATCCAGGAGACCTGCCCGTCACAATGAACAACTTGCAGCATGCACACGGGAGACAGTGCAATACACGCGAGTTCTACCGCGAGCCACAGTCATAATATAAACGGAGGTTCGTGTTTTTGCGGCCAATTTGTCTTTAAAACAGGAGCGCACGACACCGGAGACGGCGCACGGCACCGGAGACAGCAACGCCGCTACGGAGCGCCCTTCATCGTTGCCGCTTGCACACACGAAAATGTATGCGCAAGGGAGGAGCAGAGGGGTAAAAGAAGAGAGAGAGAGCAGGAGCAGCTCCTCCGCGATGCGCGTCTGACACGAGATGTAGGCCTATATTTACTCGAGGGAGAAAGGGAGAGAGAGCACAGGAGCCAGGTGAGGAGTGTCGTAATCCTACCTGCTTACTCTGTTTATCCTTCACGAAGTATCCTTGTTGTAATGTTAGTCCAAACTTCTGAGCTGAACAGAACTGAGGTGAAGTTGGACAAGCCCCTCCCCCTCTGCGCGTTGGAGCTACTGTCCATCACCAAAATACAAGCTATAAAGGAAAGTAGCTGTGAGAGCTTAATAAAAAAAAATAATACATCTAAAATGTATCTACATGTCCCCTTACCATTTTGTTGCTATATATTAAATTTAATACTGAATAAAATAATGAAATTAATTTGTAAATACATACTTTGTTGAAATAATAGGGCAGACCCTTAACAAAAATATACTGTATATCAGCCATCGCAATAATACAAATCTACTGGTAGATCTTCGAGCCTTGCCGACTTAAAAAGTAGATCTCGGGCCAAAAAAGGTTGCCCCACCCCTGTTCTAGAATATGCATACACATATTAGCTTCACTTACGTAAAGATGAGAATACGATTGGAATGTGTTTAGCTTACTCTTGTGTACATTTTCGACACATTATAATGTTGCTGGATTGAAAAGTTGTGATATATTTATCATCATCAACACAAAACCCTATGAAAATGCATATTTATTAAGCTGATAATTTTGTGTTTGTTCACTGAAATCTGCCAACTCTGGCTTATAATATTACAATCTCTCCATCTGTTATCTTTGTTTATAATTTGCCCAAATAATATTCTTTATTTGTGTTCAAAGTCAATTTATTACGTTTCATCGGAGTGATGAAGCTCTTTGATATCACAAAAAAATGCCTTTAGAGGAAGAATTTATTTCACGTAAGCAAAATGAGATTCTTTTGGGGCCCTTTCCTGCCCTGGGGAAACTAGTACCATTTACCCCCCCCAGTCCGACACCCCTGTCTGTATTACACCAGGCTGAAAAAGTGAGTTTATAATGGAAGTCAATGGGGCACAAACGGTTCTTTTAGGGCTACGTGTAGGCAAAAAAATGTAATCAAGAAGTGGGCGGGGCTAGGTGAGGTCTGAAGGTGGCATTTTTTAATTTGATCAAAAATAACATTACCTGGAAAGTTTCATGCTCTAACCCCAAGACAACCTATTTCTTTCTAACAATGAAAAAAAAAAAAAAAAAACCTGCAAAATGTACACAAACGGTCCCCATAGGTGTCAGAGGGTTAAGCTGGTGAACTTATGTATTTATTTTACATTTCCTGGCTTCTGTGACAAATACAGTATTAGATGTTGAAAGCGTGCCAGAGAGGCTGAAGAGTGCCGAGTGTGGAGGTGGATAGTCTTCACACGTCTGAAATGTCAAAGATGGATTAAGGTTAAGAAGTCAAAAAAAGAGCTCGCAAAGTGAAGGCAAATGTAGGTCAGCTTTGTCAAGGCGGATCATGAGAAGTATGGGACTAAATATGAACGTTTAGAAGAGTTTGAGAATGTTTAGGCGTTTGAAAAAGCAACTGAATGACCGATTGTTACGTATGTCGGAACAAAGACACACAGTCAAAGCAACTGAACCAAAGCATCAATTGATTTTCCTGCAGTTGTCAGAGCACAAAGGCTGCAATTATTTAAAGAACGGTGGTATTATCAGAGAAAGAAGTCTTATTTTGTAGGTTGTACGTGCAGTTTAAATCTCTACAAAACAAGCTTCTCTTTCATTCTGCAGTCAAATGTGAATGATAGTGGAATTGTTGTGCACATTGAAGAGACAACATAAAGAAATATTCACAGATATTCAAAGATCTTTATAGTCTTACACAGGTAAAAACATTGAGAAGGCTTGTTTTTCCCAGCATGGTGTAGATCAGAGTGAGTAACTGCTCAGAGGTCATCATGGCGCACTTTGTTGACCCCATCCTTCACTGCCCTGGATCATCTCAGGTGCAGCGCTCTTGCTATAGACTTGATCAGGACTGTAGCTGGAAGATTTTACTCTAGGCATAGTCATCTAAATGCATTATATTTGATCGGCAAACATCCCACTGGACGGTGTGATCATTCTCAAATTAGAGAAAATATTGAGCATGTTATATTACATTGTACCAGGTATAATAATGAGAGGCGACTTATGGTAGAACAACTTAAGACATTGGGACAAGTAAATGGAACTTTGGAAAATATAATTGGGTTTATTGAAAATGAAGCAGGACAGAAGCATGTATATAACTTTTTAGAAAGTACTGAGCCCTGTACTACGAACGTGGCTGAACTTATCCTGGATAAGTTTCTCTAACCCGGGTTGACTAACCCAGATATGAGCCTCTCTGGATAAACTGTCCTACGAAACGAGTTCACAACTCGGTTTGTTAACCGTGGATTTTCTCAACGAAGCCGTGCGCGTTCACGGAGCAGAGGCGGGTTAACGCAAACTGACCAATCAGAAAGCCCTAGCTCCGCTCTTCAAACGTGAGGAAAGTCATGAAGCGAAATATAAAAGTGTTAAAATCTAAGCGAAGGAAACGCGCTGTATGTGCGTAAGAAGTTACGCTGCAGAGTTCATTTAATGGTCGTGTATGGACAGACTAAAGCACTTCTACAGACATCACTAAACATTTAATAGATCGACTGCTAGTGTCTTTCTTTAGACAAATCTTTTGTCTGAGTCTAAGTGATGCGCAAAGATCCACAGCCAAATGTGCACAAAGTGCAGACATTTCAATATTTCTGACAATGAAAGCATTTATTAATCATCAGAGAGAGTCTTACTGTTACATAAGACCTCAAGTTCAGTTAAAGTCCCTATTTCACAACATAAACAAAGAAAAACATGATGTTGCAACTAAATAATTGCCAACATCTGTCATTTTTCTTAAATTTTCCTTCATGTACACATTTTCAGATCTATCTCTGTACAAGTTTTCAGTATGAAACATGGTTATAAAATTAGGACTTTAGTAATTACAGTTAAATCAGTTCAGTGAACATTTTGGAAAGTTGCCATGAAGAAACAGATTCACGAAGAGGAGAATCACTGAACGACAAACACATATTTAAAATTCTAATGGGAAAAACAGGGAGAGTGGGAGAGTTTGATATGACACAACATCACCCACTCACTGTGAGAACGATGACATTCTGCATTAGTCATATGTCTTCTCACGGCGAAAGAATGGAACCTGAAATATCCACACACATATTACAGAATGAAATGAATGCCCCGATCCATTGCAATGTTTCAGTCTTTGGGAACTGTGTCTTCAGAATTCATGTGCTTTTTCCTAATCTCCAGAAGTCATGTTTGTCTAATGGGCTGATTCTTTGGCGTTGGCGTAGCTCGTTGTAAGTCACCTCCGTTCAGACGACCATTCAAATGCGAGATTAAAC
Organism: Mugilogobius chulae; assembly: GCA_038363315.1. Taxonomy (NCBI): domain Eukaryota; kingdom Metazoa; phylum Chordata; class Actinopteri; order Gobiiformes; family Gobiidae; genus Mugilogobius; species Mugilogobius chulae. Next base: position 29,287,868 of record CM076402.1, read on the forward strand.
AAAGAATCTGTCTCCCGCTGCGTCTCTCACGATCCTCTCCGTCGCCGTACGTTGGGGAGAATGTGTCGTTTTATCGGAGGAATGAGGTTCAAAGGTGCAACACGGCAGAGCTCGTCAAGCGATGCACGACGAAGAGACAAGAGGAAAGTAGGGCACGGCTTTTATCGCTGTTTTAAATGTGTTTTGTCGGGAAAAGGAAAGGCTTTCACATAGAATGAGTCAGAAATATGTCCTACAATAACCCACAAAATACTGTGAGAAGTAGCGGGTGGGTAACTCTTTTTTTCTCAAGAGCCATAATCAAATTATAAAAAACAATGGTGTGTGATCAATGTGTAACAAACTCTACATTTGGCAAGACACCCAAAAATATAAAAATACTGTAAGAATTTGTATCTGAATTTGATTTGTTTTACATAGATAAAATTATATATATCACTAGTTTTAAAGCTGATGATGAGGTCATTTGGTTGAGAATAAAAAAGTAAATTTCTCAATGGGGTAAATACAATGTTCTTTAATGATAAAATACAACAATTTGGCATAAAACTAAGAAGTATTGTCAAAAGGTATGGGCAAACTGGCTCATTTCACAGTTATGTGTGCAAAGCCGTGACTGCTGCCGATGGTCAAACACTGTCTGTGGCTGTGCATTTTCAGTTCGCGCCGACATCACTTCGAGTTGACGCTGCAGCCAAGCCGCCCCTCTGACACCGCTGCTGTGGTAAGTTGGAGAGCGGTCACTGCTGTGAAATGACATCGTCAGTCATGTGGCTCAGTTTGGTGACTAAGTGGTGCAAAGTGCAAAAGTGTGAAGGTTCAAGACTCGTTTTGTTTCTCCACTTTCTCATTTTAGAAAACACATCAGAAGTTCATGCGCTTATGTAAGCTAAAGCAAAGGCTTCATACAAATTCCTGCAAAGTTAATAAAAAATAATCTTAACGTGGCAAGTAAGCAACTATAGTTGTGCTGTACAGCCTCAAAGCTGTGAACTTCTCCACACCTCAGGATCGCTCCCACAGAAAACTCACTCACCAGCCACATTTCATGCTTCAATCAATGTCTGTTCACGTGCACTTAAAGGCCTTCGAGCTTCTCCCACTTTTGCGAGTCTGTTTGAGGTGCAGTTGTGGGTGGAGTAAGTCTCTGACTGCGTGCTTAGCCTCACTTTAAGTTCTTAAAGTGAAGAACCAATCAAAAGACTATAGCCCAGTCTCCAAGAAAAGTAGTTTTAAAACAAAATGTCAACAATTTACAATAAGTATTTTTACAGCTTTTTACATAAACAGTTTTTTGGATTGAGCCCCAGCCTAAACTTAACTTGAAGCCTAACTTACCCATTAAAGTCAAAGAAAATGTTGCCACGTTTAACCAAAATGTGTGGTTATTTTACATTTTGTGTTTTAGTAATATATTGACATTGAACATGTGCTTATCATACGTTTTTGACATTTTGCGGTATATCTACATTTTCTTCAGAGACTGTGTTAAAGACTTACACAAGGACCAGATAAAACAGGCTGACGGCTGTTTGCCCAGGTCTAGTAAACGGCTACTGTTACTCTTTAGGTTACAGCTTCAGTTTAAAAGAGACCTGTGTTCTTCAAGCGTTGCTGAACTTACTCTGGATACGTTAATCACCGAACATTTAATAGATCAAACCACTTAGTCTGAATGAGCTGTGTCTTACTGTGTCTGTGTGTCAGAAAAGTGCTGCATGTCTGAGTCAAAGTGATGAGTGAAGATAAAAGAGCAATCATTCAGGTTTTCTTTTAATAACCATCACACAGAATGATTAAACAATCACTTTACATAAGATCTCATCGCTCCTCTCTCTCTCTCCTCTCTCTCTCTCTCTCTTTCTCCTCTCTCTCTCTCTTTAAATCCTTGAATTCTCATGTAGATTGGACGTGTAGCCAACAATGATCATAACCCACATCATCAAAAATAATCTTCTTACTAAAACAAACAAATGAGCAGAGTTCTATCATTAACTGCTCCACTTGAACAGTCCCAGTAGTTAGCCACATGTCACGGTAATAATTGTTTTCATTTCAGAGCGCTGTGAACAGTTAGCATCACATTATTATCACAGCTTACGTTACAAACACAGGATTGTACGTTCCGTGGTGTGTGAGTGAGGACAGAACGTTACCCCCTGTAAACCGAGTCATTATCAGTAATGAGAGGTTCAAACGTGTCAAGTCACTGCTGCGAATGTTGTTAGATGTTAAAACGAGCCCACAGTCTGTATGGTTAGTAAAAGTTATGTAGTGACACATAAAGTACATTTTGATTACTTTTTAGGAAAGTCTTTCGCTTCAGCCCGATCTCACAAGAAAGTGTACATATACCACGACATAACACAACATGTAAATGAGGTATGTTTAGCAGAGCTTACGGCTCTTTTGTGTAATTATAGTACGCGTCACAGTCCCCATTCATTTCAATGGTGGTTGTTAAAATGTGTTCTTATTTATGAAAATTAACAAAATCCTTCATCTAATCTTAACCTGCCCCAAGCTAGTGATGGGCAAAGCGAAGCAGCAAAACGTTTGAACCAAAAGTTTCAAAGTTATAGAATATTATTTGTTGACCACTCAATAATTGTTTAATTAATTCCAAATAAAATAAGTTCACATAAGCTGTTTAGCTATAATTTGGAGCAGATAATCTTGGTTTTATAAACATGTTTCTCTAGATTTGCCCTTCAAATAAAAAGTAAATTAACTCTGTGTTTCTGTGTCATGTTACTGATGCATTGATTTAAAAACATGAGCCTTTCATAAGTGTTGTCTGCTAATATCTGCAACAAATGCACTAATTGCACTAATGCAGAAATATTATTGAATTATTCTGATGCTTTTCTAATTATCTTTTCTAACCCTACCTGGCAATATATAGCCTATCATGTTATGCTGCTAACTATGTGTCAGTTTAAGTCTATATAACTAAACTGTAACTATAAACTCCTAACAAACTAACTGTCTGGCTAACTATCAAACACTGTCAAAATCATTCTCAAAATGGCTAATACTCTTCCTCTCACAAACCCACAAGGATAGACGCTCTAAACTTTTCATTTAAACCTTTTAAAGTGAGTTGGCAAGGCTTATCCTGCTCCGTGGTTCGTTCAAAACACTGTCAATCAAACTCCTGTTCGAACCACAAGCCCCTAGTGAAACACTCGGAAACTGCTGCGGTTCATAAAACCTTGGTCATGTGACTGGGATTTTGAATCACGTTTCGGAGCACTGCTTTGAAACGCATGCGCTTCGAAGCTTCGGAACTGTTTTGAAACGCCCGTTTCATTTGGCGCATACTACCCCAAGCCCAATCATAATCTTACCCATTTTAGTAACTTTATGCCTAAACTTACCCGATTCACCTGAAGAAAACGTCCCACGTGGCTTCAACCAAAACTTGTGTCATTTTACACTTTTTATATCGAGCTTATGTACGGTGTAACATAAGTACACAAAACAGAACTGATATCGTGCTAAAAATACGTATTTTTGTGTCGTGCTATATGTACGCCTTCTTGTGAGACTGTGTTGTTCGCTTTGATAAATGAACAGATGGCTCCATTCTGATCAGAATTCATAGAAAATAAAATATACAATTATGCTCCAGAAGTCAGGTTTAAAATGTATACTACAAGTTAGGCTAAAAGTCTCATTTTCAGAACAAGTGTTAAACCCAACAAGCAGTATTCCAATTTTTTTATTTTTTTTTAAAGGAACCGTATGTAAGATTTTGATGTCAAATTTCATAAACATCACCTATATGTGTCCAAAGATACAAGGTCAACAAGTCCAAATATACTATTATTTTCACTGAAAGTCAATGTAATTCTGAGTTATTCTTAATTAAAAAACAATGGACATGATGTCCCTTTGTTGATGTTTACATTAATTATCCAATCAGAAAACAGAATGAGCCTCACATGACTCTCTCAGTTGGGTTGCCAGTTTGGTTTCTTAGAACCTGAAGTTAATTTTGAACCATGAGTCAGGAACATGTTTGAGTTTGAACTGATGTTGCTCCAGGACACAGACACAACTGTCTGTGATAGGCTCATGCACTTGTTTCTACACAGTTCTCATTAGGCTCCTCCCACATTGTGTTAAAAAACAATATTTGGGAACAAACCATGACAAAGAGTCAGATGTCTGGGAAAGTCACTTTCTGGCTATTACCCATGATTCATAGCACATCTTGTTCCTGATTGGTCAGTAGCTTCCTATCTTCAATGTATGGACCATTTCACAATCTGGCAACCCATGTTCATCTGTGATTGTAATACCTTTTTAAAATCACTAGTTGTGCATCTTACATACGGTTCCTTTAAGCCCACAATAATTGTCATTTATCAAAAAAAAAAATCTTAGTAACAAATATTCAAAAAAGAACAACATGTTACAGCAACTTAACATAATAAAGTTAGGACTTTTTGTAAAACTTGAGTATTCACAACTCGACATATGTTTTTGCAGTAAAAGAAGAATATAAGAAGAATAATCCAGTCTGTTGGCCGAGGATTGAAAACTGTCCACTACAGAGTGAAAGTCAAATTATCCTTGAATTCTAAAAAAGATGCTCTTGTTATAACAGAATAACTCTCGTCTTATAGCAGCAGTGAAATGTATTGTAAGAATAGTCGACACTGGTCCAGATCCCAGCGTATTGAGCTGTTTACCAGGAGCACAATAACAAGTCTCAGTCAGTCCTGGAGGAGTCAAACACTCAACTTTCTCCTGCAGAACAACCTCTTTTCAACAGCTCGACCTGCAAGAACGAAGTTGCAATTTAAAAACCGTAAATAGGTCAAGCAGGATTCCGTTTATAGTATCTGGCAACGCGCGCTTTAGCTTTGAAGCGTCTGGTCCCGAGGTGTCACACGTGGAGCTTTGTACTGACAGCAGACTGAAGGCGCAAACAAAAGTGGATTGTTTTCAGACGTACGCGTTATCAAAGGTCCATGGCGTGAGTGAATGATCGATGGATGGACATACGAATAGGCCAATAGCTAACGAGGCTCATTCTCTATTAACGAAGGTTTAACACATCTTATAACACTCACATATATATTTTTTTAGTTTAACATAGGTGCAAAGTACACACACATAATGAATTGTGAAGTTTTTGTTTGTTTGCTTTTTAATCCTGGCTCCAAAGAAAACGTAGTCAAACAAAAAAATGTCATTTCAGTGCCTTTGTAGGAACATCCGGTGGCACAGTCAGTCAGCCACTCTCTATTTAAGATGAATTATCATGCTCAGAAAGATGTTTGCCAGATGAAGACAGTGGGGCTGTAAAGAGTAAAAGTTGCAATCATTTGAAAACAAACCAGACACAAAGTTATTTCTTACATATGTACGAGTAGATCACACAAATGTGTCATGTTGTTTGCATTTCTTCCAAAAATGATTGTTACCACTGGTATTTTTCTGCAGATTTGTTTTATCTAACCATAAAACAGGTTTAAAACACCAGAAATGTAAGAATAGTCTCTTTAGAGACAGATTGTGTCCATTATATGTCAGTTTACTGTTGGTGTTGAATATATAACATGTGGTCATTTTGAATATAATGAAGTATCAGATAATTGTGGGAGCAGAACTCCTGCAGCTCAGCCTCAGGTTTCACCCAGTGACATCACAGTGTGAGTCAGAAACACCCAGGTCTCATCTGTCTGTCAAAAAGGGCTTTTTTGGCTACATTTGTTTGAATTTCAACAGTAATATGACCTATAACAGTGCTATTATTAGTCAAAATTGGGTTTATTCCACTTTTTACCTTTAAAAATCATCTTCTGTCAATAAAACTCACCTAAGAAAACATTCTAACTTAGTTTTAGCCATAAAACCTGATCCTGTTTGAGGTTTGAAAATATACACAGATCTACTAACGACATGACAAAACGATTACAAAACGATACATTCTTTAGAATTTGTAGATAAAATTAAATTTCTTTCGTAAAATGTGACAAATAGAGCTAAAATATCCATCACCTCATATTGATCCCTGATCAGTAATCAATAATGTGACATACAGTATGTGTCACATTGGGGTTTTCAAAGTCTAAAGTCCCGTAGTGACACTTGTGTTACAGAACTTTTCAATCGATCAGTATTTTGAACAAGAAAATATGAACTTTTACTAAAATGCTAATTAGGACACCTGTGTGAAGTTGAAAAACGCCATTTTGGAAATGTCATTGTGTGAAACAAAGTCACATGACCAGGACCATGATGCATCAGGATGTTCATCAGAAGTCACTCTGGGACTGGAGAAGTCCAACTGTGAATCAAATCATTTATAGGCCCTTCCAGAACAGCTGACGTGGCTGGTACACCAGTGTCACGGTGGGTCCTTATACATTTCACTGGTATTGCTAGTACACAACGTACTTGTGTGTAAGTTTAGCTAGCCTTCTCTTATGAATCTGTTCTATGTAGGATTGCTAGTTTGTTTGTTTTTTGCTTTGAAAAAAAAAAAAAAAAAAAAAAAAAAAGAGAAAGCCATGACTGAAAGCCAAACTTAGAATTCAATGTTTTTTTTTTTTTTATTTTTTTTATTTATGTAAACATAATATCATGTATATATGTTGATGGCAAATTGTATATGTACAGTGATTATTGCTGATTAAATCATTAGGTCTTCGTTATACAGTATTATGTGTTGGTTTTTCTTATGAACTGACCTCTGTTGTGTTCAGACTTTGAAAGTTTCGACTGCACACTGTTCTTCTGCAGAAGTTCACTTGGTGTTCCGGTCTCTGACAGTTTTACAGATGGCGCATTTAGTCCAGTGAAATTTGCATCTGCAGTCGCCTGTCAGAACTTCCAAGTTGAAAAGTTACGCCCTCATCTGATTTAAGTTGGTGAGGGATTTGTTGAAAAATGTGATAGCATTCATGAATAAACCACGTCCTTACAATCACCATAGAAATGAACTGGGACAGAAACGAGTGAAATACTCACGCAAAAAATAGAAATTGTGTTCATATGTTTACAATTGCGTCGTACCAACACAATCTCACTGGAAGGCGTACATACAGTATAGCACAACACAAAAACAGTGTTTTTTGAGCATGAGTTCAGGCCTTTTTTGTGTACTTATGTTAAGAGTAAAAACACACAAGTTTTGGTTTGAAGCCACATGGGACATTTTCTTTAGGGTTTAACGGCAATTAGCTCAAGTTACTAAATTGTGTAAGTTTAGGTCTGGGGCTTGGGGCAGGTTAAGATTAGGATCAGATTTGGTTAATGTTCATAAATAAGAACACATCCACCATTGAAATGAATGTGGACTGTGATGCGTACTATAATTACACAAAACAGCCGTGACCTCGTGCTAATCATAAACAATTTACATGTTGCATAATGTCGTAGTAAATGTCTGCTTTCTTGTGAGATAAGGTTGGTGGTACAGACAAATACTATATATCTGTGAGAACAGGCTTTAGCCAGGCTAGCAACACCTAGTGCCTGCCTCAGTTTAATTTCACTCCAGCTTCTAGGTCAGGCATCAGAACTGCAAATGGTTCCCAAAAAAACAGGAAGAGTTCAATGAGCACAGAGATTAAGTAGAGAGTTTAGTCAAATGAAACATTACACTACTAAAATAAATGCATTTTAACCCAATTTTAATGGTTTCCAACTTGAAGATATTACAGAAATGTGTTGAATTCTACTGTGGGGGTCGCGAGTTGGTTACATGGTTATTTTGGGGGTCCTGGTCGAAACGTTTGGGAACCCCCAGTATAGAGGAATTTTGGTCAATGTCACATTCCACTCCACTGCTCCTGCTCCATGCAGAGACACTGTCTGTCTCAGTGTTTCCCTTTCACAGAAGAGACTTTGGCAGCCCACCATAGTCTAATTTTTGCCCCATAGTCTAAACATAGCACAGTTTAGTTCAAATGAAACTGTGGGATTATCATGTAAAAGTAGCCATTTTTATTTTGGAATCAATCATAATTTGGCAATCATTACATTAGACCGCTCAAAAATATACACAATAAAATGAGTCAAATACAGATTGCTTGTGCCACCATAGTCTCAGTACAATCAATTAAGATGACAAGTTTGAGAACCCAATTCATGACGGATATTGATGAGGCCTGATGGTGGATTTATCTTTAAAAAACAGTGCAACAAACAAAACAATCAGAATAAATCAACCACATTAAAACCCCATCACTTCTCACACTTCTAAGACAGGTATTTCTTAAGCCTTGCAACATCTTCTTTCCGAGCTGATTCATCACCACCTCGAGCGTAAACTGTCGAAAGCAACTGAAGCGTGTTTGTCTTTTCTAACAATATCTTTATTTTTAGGGACACGTTCCTTTCCAGCCCTCGTCTCCTCTCCTCTGCGCCCCTATTGTCTTCTAATCTGCAGGTTTCAAAGTCTGCTGGAGGAACAATGGGCGAGGTTGGAGTGACAAGGTTGCCCGTCTTCGCCTTAACTTTTCGGAGCATTTCCCGAGGCGTTTTTTTGGTGGGGGGGGGGGGGGGTCGGCGAGCTAATTAATGTCAGGGAGCAGCTCAGACGTCCCGGGGCAGCAGCAGGTGTGATTGACAAGGCGGGTAACAGGACAGGATTATGCAGACTAGGTTGGGCTTTTGCTAAAATGATGAGAAATGTTCGACTCGTTTGTTTGAATTTTAGCAGCGCAACACTTTGGTGGGTAGCAGATGACAAGAACAGATTTAAATACGTAAATGTAACTGTAATTCTGCGATGGTAAGGCCTCCAAGCTTTATTTATGTCCTTATAAAAGTGCCTCGTAAGTACAAAAAAACGTACATAAGGCAAATAATAAATTGTTCAAAATCATTATATCGACTTGTTTTAAACACTGTTGCAGCTTACACAGGGCAATGTTCAAACTTTTTTCACCAAGGCCACATTTGGAATTTATATTTAACAGCGGGCCACATAATAGATAGAAATTTGGTAATCTTTTCAAATTTTGCATTTGACTTAGTTTGGATTATAGCCACTACTTATTTTTAGTCAATTAACTAGAGCTGTAGTTTTTAGTCGTTTAGTCGATATAATCGTCGATGGAGTGTTGTCGTACCAAATTGTATTAGTTCGACTAATTCTTTTTTATTTAGATTTGAGGATTTTTGTGTTCAATACTAACAGATGCATTGGTCTGAACTGACATTTTATATAAACACTGTTTTCTATTCATTTCCGCATAAACTAAAGTTTTTGTTAAACTACAGAATAGTCTTTCTGAGCGCTGTTTTTGCAGAGTTGTCACAATAATAAAATTTCCAACCTGATTTTGAATAACTTAATTCCGATACTACATTGGAATTAGAATATCAGATTTTTATACAATAGACAATTTCAACAAAAATCCAGTTTATGATCAAACTTTTAGTTTCAAACCAGTTTTGATGAAACTCAAGAATATTTTCAAACTTTATTTGTCCCTTTAATGTTATCTGTATTTTTTCAAATGAGATCTAATTTTGACACCAGTTTTAGCTTTGATTTGTAATATTTTTGACAACTCTACTTTTACTTCAGAGGCTTTGCCACCCCTTTTTAGTCGATTAATCGTCGATGGGACTGTTTTTAAAATGTTTCTTTTTTTTGTAACAAATACTGAATGGAGCAGTAGTTTTTGTAATTTGGGCCAATTTAGCATTAAACCCTAACCCTAAATCTACATTTATAGGCCCTTTTCCAAATAGTATAGTAAGATAGTAAGATATATATCCATACTCTAACTTCAGACCTAAACTTACCCATACTGCAACTTCAGACCTAAACTTACCCATACTGCAACTTCAGACCTAAACTTACCCATACTGCAACTTCAGGCCTAAACTTACCCATACTGCAACTTCAGACTAAACTTACCCATATGCAACTTCAGGCTAACTTACCCATACTGCAACTTCAGACCTAAACTTACCCATACTGCAACTTCAGACCTAAACTTACCCATACTGCAACTTCAGACCTAAACTTACCCATACTGCAACTTCAGACCTAAACTTACCCATACTGCAACTTCAGGCCTAAAACTTACCCATACTGCAACTTCAGCCTAATCTTACCCATACTGCAACTTCAGACCTAAACTTACCCATACTGCAACTTCAGACCTAAACTTAGCCGTTAAACCCAAAGAAATGTGTCTTCAACCAAAACACCTGTCTATAGTGACGCTAGGAAAATAGTAACTCTATTGAACACTTTTAAATAGATATAATGATTCATGTGTGTCCTAGATTACTAACCAGAACGAACAAAGACCAAAACATTTAAATCATTTCAAAATGTCTCAACCTTTTTCAAACAACTGAATAAAGACAAATCTCCTGTTTCTCCTCACATCTCGTCAGACTTTCTGCTGTAGTCCAGTTCCACTTCACTTTTAATTCGTAGCAGAAGTGGAGGTTTTTGGAGGAGTGAGAAAAGTGCTGACGCTGCCGTGTGGGTTTATTTCAGTCTGCTGCAGAGGTTAAAAGACTTCTGTACCACCGGCGCAGGAGAAGTGTGACCTGATTTCTGTTCACTGTTGAGCTGCGTGTGGAGGAGACGCACTACACAAGAACTAAACCAGAGAACTACCCGGCTGAGTTTGAGTCAGACATAACTCTTAAAGAAGATGTGAGCTGTGTTTGCAAAAGTAGATATTTGTGGGGAAGTATGGAAAAAGATGATAATAATACACGAGATGTTTGCTGTTTTGCTGGTCAAATACAAGTTCCAAGTGAAGACTAAAGTCAGTTAGAGTCAAAGAAAGTGTCAAGCCAAGCAAACGTCATGCCACGTAATGTTACCTGGATTTTCGACAACTCCAACAACAATAAATGAGAACCCAGAACCAAGTCCTATAGCGCTGTGTGCTTGAACCACACACACATGACAGCCCCAGTCTAGTAAAACTATACAGTGCAGTGCCAACTAAGTAACTAAAACTTCCTTCCGATCGGACAGCGTGTTTGCGTCCATTTTCCAATGTTAAGTCAATGTAAACTCGCGTCTTGAGCGGGTTTGCATTGTTTGTGGTGCAAATACGCATCAAAAGCGTATTTGTGGTGCGTATTGGCGTCTGGGGCATCTGTTGACGCCTTCATGCCTCTGAAAACGTGAAGTGGAAACTCAAACCTGCAGCAAAGTTGTGGTCAAAAACCCATCTTCAGACGCGGTGGAAGTCGGCGTCAGCCAATCAGAGACTACACTCCTGTGACATGACATGCTGCTGTTCTCCTCTCACATCAAGAGGAAAGGAGGACTGTTTGGGGACTTTTTTCAAAGGCTTGGTCGCTTATTTCTCTGAAAATCTGGAGACACGACAAAACAAACAACATGGACATGATCTGGACTACAATGCCTCACATAGATCTATTAAATGCTTGTTGCCCTATTGAAACCATGGAGGCATGGGAGGAAGAGGCTGGAGAAAGTTGTGTGATCAGTTAAGCTACGTTTTATAAAAGGCAAGCCTATATCTCTCTTCCTCCTTCTCTCTCTCGAGTGATCTATCTACAAGCAAACAAAGCCTTTTGCAAACAAGTGGGAACTCAAAGAAGAGCTTTGAGCCTAAAAATGTCCCTTTTCCCCGACACCTCAACGCACATTGGGACGTTTGCGTCGCTTAGAAAATATTCGGTGTCAAAATACGCTTTAACACACAAATTTAGACACTTAAAAGCTGTCTGGCCTGAACGCAGCATTACAGACGGTTCCTTTAACAAAACTCTTTCATATAATATATATTAATATAATTGCTTGAGTTCAGTTACAACGGCTACAGTCATTCCTGTTATGCAGTGTTACATTCATACTGTACATTCACATGAGTTATAGAGTCATTCCTGTTATGCAGTGTTACTTTCATACTGTACATTCACATGATTTATAGAGTCATTTCTGTTATGCAGTGTTACATTCATACTGTACATTCACATGAGTTATAGAGTCATTCCTGTTATGCAGTGTTACTTTCATACTGTACATTCACATGAGTTTAGAGTCATTCCTGTTATGCAGTGTTATCTAATACATTCACACTGTACATTCACATGAGTTTAGAGTCATTCCTGTTATGCAGTGTTATCTAATACACTCATACTGTACATTCACATGAGTTTAAAGTCATTCCTGTTATGCAGTGTTATCTAATACATTCACACTGTACATTCACATGAGTTTAGAGTCATTCCTGTTATGCAGTGTTATCTAATACATTCATACTGTACATTCACATGAGTTTAAAGTCATTCCTGTTATGCAGTGTTATCTAATACATTCATACTGTACATTCACATGAGTTTAGAGTCATTCCTGTTATGCAGTGTTATCTAATACATTCATACTGTACATTCACATGAATTTAGAGTCATTCCTGTTATGCAGTGTTATCTAATACATTCATACTGTACATTCAAATGAGTTTAGAGTCATTCCTGTTATGCAGTGTTATCTAATACACTCATACTGTACATTCACATGAGTTTAAAGTCATTCCTGTTATGCAGTGTTATCTAATACATTCACACTGTACATTCACATGAGTTTAGAGTCATTCCTGTTATGCAGTGTTATCTAATACATTCATACTGTACATTCACATGAGTTTAAAGTCATTCCTGTTATGCAGTGTTATCTAATACACTCATACTGTACATTCACATGAGTTTAAAGTCATTCCTGTTATGCAGTGTTATCTAATACATTCATACTGTACATTCACTTGAGTTTAGAGTCATTCCTGTTATGCAGTGTTATCTAATACATTCATACTGTACATTCACATAAGTTTAGAGTCATTCCTGTTATGCAGTTACATTCATACTGTAAATTCACATGAAATACTGTTGAACACATCTTAGGCTACAGCACAACCCAGTGGACACTCTGTGCAAAGTCTTTCCTTTTCTCCCTTCTATCTCTCTCCTTCTTTCCTCCTTTCTTTTTTTTAATTTTCCTTTTCTCTCTCTCTGATTCTCCTCAATCCTTATCTTCTTTCAGTTCCTTCTCTTTTTTTCTCTTCTTCCTTTTTGGTCTTTGTTGCTTCCTTCCTTCTCTCTTCTTTTCTTTTCTGCATCTTCTCTCTTTCTCTTCGTTCTATTAATCATTTTTTCTCTTGCTTCCTTTCTTGTTTTGGTTCCATTTATTCCATTATTTCACTTGTTCCCTCTCTCTTTATTTCCCTCCCTTTCTTTCTGTTATTCTCTTCTCTGCCTTTTCCTTTATTCCTTTTTTTGTTTTGTTTCCTTCCTTTGGTATCTTCTCCTCCTTGCTCCTTTTTTTCCTTTTAATATGCATTTTTGTCTTCCTTCCTTCCTTCTTGATAGTTGACTTTCTTCTTGCTTTCTCTTGCATCCTCTCCTCTTCTCTTTTGCCATCTACTCTTCCTTCCATCATCCCCCTCCGCTTCCTTTCAAGTTCTTGTTTTTCGTTTCCCTCCTTCCTTGCAGTTTTGTTTTCATATTTCATTCCTTGTTTCCTTCCTTTCCTCGCTCCCGCTCCTTCCTTCCTTCCTTCTCTGCCCCCTTCATCTTTCCTTCCATCTACCATTCTTTTCCAGTTCTTTTTTGAGTTTCAATCCTTCTTCTCTTGTCCATGATTCCTTCCTTTCCTCTCTCCTTCTTTCCTTCCCCCATCCTCCTTTCCTTCATTCCTTTCTTCATTCCTCCATTCCTTCCTTTTTTCCTCTCCCCTCTATCTTTCCTTCTTTCTATCATTCTCTTCTTATTTTTTTTTCTTTTTTCTTCCTCCCTCTCTTGTCCTTGTTTCCTTCCTTTTCTCTCTCCCTCACTGCTTCCTTCCTTCCTCCCTCCATTCCTTCCTTCCTTTCTTCTCTCCTTCCTTCCTCCCTTCCTTCCTTCCTTACTTACTTCCTCTCTTCCTTCCTTCCTCCCTTCTTTTCTTCATTCCTCCCTCCCTTCTTCTTCCTCCATTCCTCCCTTCCTTCCTTTTTTCCTCTCCCCCTCCATCTTCCCTTCTTTCTATCATTCTCTTCCTAATTTTTATTTTTCTTCCTCCCTCTCTTGTCCTTGTTTCCTTCCTTTTCTCTCTCCCTCGCTGCTTCCTTTCTTCCTTCCTTCCTCCCTCCCTCTCTTCCTTCCTTCCTCCATTCCTTCCTTTTTTCCTCTCCCCCTCCATCTTCCCTTCTTTCTATCATTCTCTTCTTATTTTTTTTTATTTTTCTTCCTCCCTCTCTTGTCCTTGTTTCCTTCCTTTCTCTCTCCCTCACTGCTTCCTTCCTTCCTTCGATTCCTTCCTTCCTTTCTTCTCTCCTTCCTTCCTTCCTTCCTTACTCCCTTCCTTCCTTCCTTCCTCTCTTCCTTCCACCCTTCTTTTCTTCATTCCTCCCTCCCTCCCTCTCTTCCTTCGTTCCTTCCTTCCTTCCTACCTCCCTTCCTCCCCTCTTTCCTTCCTACCTTCTTTCCTCCCTTCCCTCCTTCCTTCCTTTCTAATCTCTTCCCCTCTTTGCTCTCCTCCTGTTTCGCTCGTCTCCTCTGCTCCGTGTCGTTCTCAGTTATAACCTGTGACAGTGCTGCCCTCATGTGGTCAGAATCTATACTTCTTTTATTCTAAATCCGCAGCTCTCACTTTGGGATGGCCTCGTTTCCTCGGGGTAAATCCGGTTTTATTTGCAGCGTAAAGACACATATTTGATCCTTTTTTTTTTTTTTTTTTTTTGCAGACTGGTGCCAACGCCAGGCTCACGACACAAACAGAAACAGGAGAGAGAGCAGCAGCGTTTCCAACACGATTAAGAGCAAACGAGAAGAAGGCCCCGGCTGAATCACACAACAGATTAAAAAAGAAATACGCCCTGTAAAAAAAAAATTAGACAGTTGAACTTAAAAATCAAAGTATATTTTCTACCTTAAAGTTTTATGTTGATTAAACTCATGTGTGTGTCTGTCTCTCTCCATCTCTCACTCCTTTCTCCTTCTTCTCTTTCTCTCTTTCCTTCTAGGTTCTCCTCTCTCTCCCGCTCATCCTTTTCTTTTCTCTCCCTGTCGCTTTCTCTCTCACTCCATTCTCCCTTTCCCTCTCTCATCCCTTTCTCCCTCTCCTTTCTCTTTCTGTCTCTCTCTTCTCTTTCTCTCACTCCATTCTCCCCCTCCCCTTTCTCTCTCTTCAACTCTCTCTCTCTCTTTGACTCCCTCTCTCATCCCTTTCTCTCTCTCCCTTCTCTCTCTTTTTTCCTCTCACTCCTGTCTCCCTCTCCTCTCTTTCTTTGACTCGCCCTCTCTCTCCCAGTCATCCCTTTCTTCCTCTGTCTTTCTCTCCCTCACTCCTTTCCCTCTCCTCTCTCTCCCTGTGTCTGCTTTCCCTCTCTCTCTTGTCTTCTTTCCCCATCTCTCTTCCTCTGTCTCTTTCTCGCTTTTTCCTTCTAGTTTCTCCTCCCTCATCCTTTCTTTTCTCACCCTTTCCCTCTCTCATCCCTTCTCTCAGTCTGTCTTTCTCTTTCTTTCTCTCACTCCTTTCTCCCTCTCCTCTCTCTTTTACTCCCCCTCTCTTCCCCTCTCTACCATCCCTTTCTTCCTGTTTTCTCTCTCTCCTTTCTTCTTCTCTCTGTCTTTCTCTTTCTCTCCCTCACTCCTTTCGCTTTCTCTCTCTCTCTTTCTTCTAACTTAAAAGTCTAAATTGAAAATCTTTTTTTTTTGTCCCACAGCTGATTTGAACAGAGAAAGAGAAGGAGAGAAAGAGGAGAGAGAAAGAGAGGGAGAGAGAAGAGAGGGAGAGAGAAGAGAGGGAGAGAGAAAAATGATGGAGAGAGAGATAGATAGAGGGAGAAAAGAGCGGGAGAGAGAAAGATAGAGAGGGGTGTGAGAGAGAAAGAAGTGAGAGAGAGAGAGAGATAGAGAAGATGGAGGGAGGAGAGACAGGGGGTCAGAAAGAGAGCCAGAGAGGAGAGCTAGCGAGTCAAGAGAGAGAAGGAGAGAGAGAGAGAGAGAATCCGAGAAGAAAGACAAAAGAGACAGAAGGAGAGAGAAAGAGAGATGGAAGAGAGAAGATAGAAAGAGCGAAAGAAGAGAGAGAGAGTCAAGGAACAGAGGGAGAAGAGAGAGACAGAAAGAGCGGAGAAAGTCAGGGAGAGTCAGAGAGTGTGAGCAAAAGAAAGGAGAGAGAAAGGAACAAAGAGAGAGAGAGAGAGAAGAAAGCAAAATGTTGAGAAAGGAGAGAGGCCCATATGATTCCCAAACATGCACTGTAACTGTTCATCTTATCTCTTTCTCTCTCTCTCTTCTGTCTCTTCTCTCTGTCATACATGTCTTTAATAATATAAGTAAAAAGTAAAAAAAAATATTGTTGACTCACATTATCAACTGACTTTTTACAGTGTGAGCATGTGACTACGCTGCATCACACATGCAAGAGAAGGAGCTGGAACTGGACACGATACATCCAGACGTGGACACGTTAGTTCTGAATGCAAATACACAGTGTTTCAACCAAAGCCATTAAGATTCTACAGTATTACACACCAAACAAAAACATGATGTGATGGAGGACTCACATGTGTCATTATCAGGCCTTAAACTGCACATTCACTCTTTCTCTTCTGCACTGAAGTGTCTCCTTCTGTGTTCAGATTAGACACACACAGAGAGGCACAGCTCATTACACCGAGAGGCACACACACACGCGCACACACATACGGCGCTGCAGGTGTGCGCTCACGGCTAATTGTGAACTCACTCCGGTCACACTCCAAACTGCTCCCAGCGCCTGTGCACAATATCACTGTGAGAAGATGGAGCTGTGTTTAAAGGTGTGTAACTTTGATGGAGGAGTGTCAATCACCTGCTTGTCTCCATGGAGATGTGATGGCTAACATGCATGTCCCACACTGATGACTTTATCCAAGCGCAAAGCATGAAGAGAGAAGAAAGATCAAGCATAAACAAACTTAAGCTACTTAGTTTGGAGCAACAATTCTTTATAATCAGGAGCAGAAATCTGAGAGCTGACTCACTCTGGAAAATCCACACCAAGGTCCGGACTTAGAACCTTCAAAAGTGTTCTATTATTAAGGTTTGGGTTCCGTTGTTTAGTTTCACACTGCCTGTCACATCATATGAATAAACATTATTCTTCAGTCGCTGTGATGGATTAAGATGGTAAAAGAAGAATTGCTTGTGTGTCAGAGCCCTGTGTTAACTAATCTAGTGTAAGTAAGTACTGTGTTCATTCAGCGGTTCATCCTCTGCTTCAGATGTACAAGGGTTTTATAGATGTGTACAAACCACACATACTGTACACGATAAAAGACAACTGTTTGTAATGTTCTGATGTAAGCGCGTGTTGGCACATGGCTCGTTTTGTCCCTGTTTTCAAACGTGACAGTTTAACCTGTGTTGTTGTCGTGACCAACCTTTCTCTGCTTCAGTGGCGTTGAGCTGTGAGAGTTGGAGAGAGGTGATTTGGTTTACAGTATATTTAAAAGCTATACAAGAAACATAATGACTTGAACAGCAGCCATTGTTGAGTTCTGACACTTGCTGAAAGCAGAGCTGTGTTTCTCAGCAGTTGCAAAAAAAAGATTTTACAGTAGTTTTTAGACTTGGTCTCTCTCTCTCTCTTTTCTCCTCATGTTTGAGACTGTCGTCTTCACGTTCTCTCGTCTGTGTGCAACTGAACATCTGTCACTTCCTGGATTTAGTCTAAAGTCCGAACTTTTGCAGTCACACTGGTCGGGACCAGACCTCAGTCTGCTCTAGTCCAACACTTTTTTTGCCAACCAAAGATCAGCTGTTTGATCTGGACCATGGTCCTTGGGAGCGTTCACATCTGGACTTTGGATCAAAACTTACAGGAAAGTCCGATAGTCCAGACCGAGTTGAGACCTTTCTAGACGTAGTGATGTCACCAACCCAAACTCTGAAGATGCTTGAGAGGCAAACTGTTGATGTTGGTCTAAGGGGCCAAGCGGACAGGCAAGAGAAATGCCTCGCGAAGGCTGGCACCATGCTTGTTTCACTTACGCACCCACCTCTGTTAGATCTTGCACACAACACGCCAAAACGCAGAGCAGCCGCGCACCCCGAGGCGCAGACAAAGCCGCTGGCCAACCTAAAAAATGCTCCAAGTGTATTTTTCCCGCTTTAGGCTTGCGCACTGCAGCAGTTTTCAGTCAAATTGCACAGAAAATCTTTCGGTATTTATGCATTTTAAAGACTACAGCAGTTCTACAGCCCATCCAACACAGTCTCACAAGAAGGCGTACATATAGCAAGACACAAAAATAGCGTATTTTTAGCACGATATTAGTCCGGTTTTGCGTACTTATGTTACGCCGTACATACGTATAGCACGAAAATGAAAAAGTGTAAAAATGCCACGAGTTTTGGTTGAAGCCACGTGGAGACGTTTCTTCAGGTGAAACGGTTAAGTTCAGGCATAAAGTTACTAAAATGGGTAAGATTAGGGTTGGGGCTTGGGCAGGTTAAGATTAGATGTAGGATTTTGTTAATTTTCATGAATAAGAACACATCTTAACAACCACCATTAAAATGAACGGGGACTGTGACACGTACTATAATTACGCAAAAGAGCCGTAAACTTGTGCTAATCATACGCAATTTACATGTTGCGTTATGTCGTGGTATATGTACGCTTTCTTGTGAGATCGAGCTGGCCCATCACACTGATGAAACATCAAGACGGAAATCTGACTCAGATTGACAATGATTTTACACTTTTTTTTTTTTTCTTTCAAAAACCACACGCATCTGACCTGACCAGCCCATAGAGATGATGAAGACAAACATATGTGAAGAGTTGAAGTGGAGTTGTTCTATGAGCTGTGCTCTGCTGTTGACTTCCTCGTAGGGAGACACAGAGGCAGCAGCTGCAGTCACTTCTCTACCCTCGCTCCTGGTGTGTTATCACTACGCTCTCCGCCAAGCGACTGTTTGGTCTGGCTGTGACAAAGACTGACAAAGAGTGTCTACAGCTTTCTGTCACAAACTAAAAGTCAAAAGAAGCAAGTCCAAGTCAAGTCCCAAGTCATCGCTCATTTCATTAAGTCGAGTCTCAAATCATCAAACTAATGAACCATTTCTGACTCACGTCCACACCTTTGAGTAGCAGCATAAGAAATGACTCCAAGATTCCAACTAGTTTTCAAACACTTCAAACCAAACAATGACGAATACAAAACCGACCCAGTGACGGCGTCGCGTTTGACACCTGCGGCTGAGAAAAAGCCTTATGATGGATGAAATGACAGAAAGTTCAGCCTTTTCAATCTGGCTGTGTGTTTTTCTTTCCATGAGTGGTGCTCGAGCCTGGCCGTGTCCCTATTACCCCGAGCACCCACGGGACCCAGCTGGAAGAACAATCCCTCCCAACGTGCCAAGCAATTTGCTGCTTGTGGCCTGCGCAAATGGAAATGCTGCACGCTGCAATTTTTCACTTATTTTGGTGCTTTACAGTGGAGTCAACAGAAACGGGATTTTTACGTCTGCATTTGGAGGAAGTTGTAGAGGCTTAAGATAAAACCAAATCTTTTTTTATTATTATTGAGTTGAGTTCACAGAAGAGTTAAGCTAAGAAAAGTTTGACCAGGCAGAGTTTGAAAGAATTGATTAATTCAAGTTAATATGAGATATTTTAAAGGACATGTATTATGCAAAATCCACTTAAGGAACTTTATGATTTAGGTTTGAGATTTGATAAACATGAGCTATGTGTGGAATCTGATTTTCACTGAAAGTCATTGTAAATTTGACATTTCCAAATGTTTCCATTTGGTGATCCACAGCCTAGTCTAGCTACATTTGTTCTAAAGCAGAATGGTTGAAATATAGAATTTGTTAACTAAACATTGCCCATAATGCAGGAAATTGTGTGTATTTTAGCCAATATCTCCAGGGGGATGACCCCCTGACCCCCATATAATAATATGAGTTTGGGTGTAGTTAAAGGAGAAAAGTTCCTGCCTGCTATGGAGCGAACAAACTCCAATGGTGTGACTCACAGCTGCACTGTTGACTCTCACTTTGCAATGCAAAAGTAGAAAGCATGTTCGGTTTTTGGATTTACAAGAAACAATGGAGAAGAGCGAGCAGTTACCCCTGCCGTACACTGGGTGTGTTTGGTGTGGGTCAAAACTTGTGCGACTCTCTTAAGACTTAGACAGTGATTAAAACAAATGCACTATTCAACACATTTTTCTCAAGGGCCAGGTTTTTCTGAAGTCTATGGCCTCTGGGTCGATTAGTTCGACAAAACATCACCACTTTGACAAATTCAAATATCCACAGCACTTTATCTGTGTCAGTAATGAAAATAACACGGCTGTAGTCTAATGTCAATGCTCGGCAAAACTTCTAAACTATACTGAACAATTGAGCCCGATCTCACAAGAAGTGTACATTTACCACGACATTACACAACATGTAAATGAGGTATGATTAGCACGAGTTCACAGCTGTTTTGTGTAATTATAGTACGTGTCACAGTCCCCATTCATTTTAATGGTGGTTGTTAAGACGTGTTCTTATTTATGAAAATTAATGAAATCCTGATTCTAATCTTAACCTGCCCCAAGCCCCAGACCTAAACGTACCCATTTTAGTAACTTTATGCCTGAACTTACCCGTTTCACCTGAAGAAAACGTCCTCACGTGGCTTCAATTAAAACTCGTGTTTTTTTGACGCTGTGAAATCTCGTGTCATTTTTACTCTTTTTCATATCGTGCTAAATGTACGGCGTAACATAAGTACTAAAACAGCTGTGAAGTCGTAGTCAAAATACGCTGTTTTTGTGTCGTGGTAAAAGTACGCCATCTAGTGAGACTGTGTTGAACAATTTGAATTGTATCTACAAAATCTCATCAACTAGGACTAAAACGCAGAATTAAACCTGAACTAAAATGGGACCAAATCAAGTCTAAAGTATTGTAGCCCGTTTTAAACCGACAAGCAAGAGAAAGTATCTTTTTGTAATATTTGGAAATTGGGGTGAGGGCCAGATCAAATCGTTGGAGGGCAGATTTGGCCCCAGTTCCTTAAATTGAATAGGCCTGCTGTAGAGAGTTTATTTTGGTCGGAGGTCGCAGTGGTTTGATGCGACTTTCAAGTCATAAAACGAGCATTCTAATGGGAATCCTAGTGGCTTTGGCCTAATACTGATCAGAGTGGAGCACTTCACAAGAAACTCGTACTTGTCTCACACCTAACAGTACGGGAGTGTTAGAGTGACTTTTGACTTGTTCTGGACAAGAGTATGTTTTACAGAAACGTATTTTGTTTTAATTGTAGTATTGACATTGGTAAGTATCAAGCCTTTTCCTCAAAGTCAGGTTTGACCTTCATGTGCTGATGGCACAGCGAGTTTGTCCGTGTAAATAACTCAGAGTGTTGACATAATCTACTGAGCACAGACAAATGAGCTGATTATTCACAGATGATACTATATTATATTACACTGCCCTGTCCCTGTGTGTGTACTCTGTGGATACTCTCCACTGCTCTGAACAGATGTGCCCTAGCTGGTCTCAGGTGGACGCACACAGGGTTGCCAGATTCACACAGCAGATCCCAGGAAAGCGGCCCCATGTGTGTGTGTCCAGTCTGTTTGTGTCTAGTTTGTTTCCCATTAAAATCCAGCTGCACCGAACAAACAGCTGAGTCTTGTATCTTGGTTTAGTTTGATCACAAGATACAAACATTTATGTGGAAAGGCTGAGGTGGGAATAAAAGTCTAATTTATAAACAGGATTATATATCAGTGCGAGGACCTTTGATGCTCCTAATGTTGAGGACCTGGATCCCGCCCACTTTGGTTCTTCCCTCATTTGGATTTGCCGTGCTCTTCCTGCTTGATCAATCATTTCTGTCTGGACTCTGGCTCCACTAACTTCTAATTACATCGGCTATCCATCAACAACAATGTAACATTAAGTGTTTCCAGTCAATAGAATATCCATAAATGAAAAGACATAATACTGAGGGAGGAAAACAAAAATAGTCTCCCAGATAGAAATAACTTGTGCTGACGTCACGACATCCGTTAAGACGGGTCAGGGGTTTACACCCATACAGCCAAAAGTCAGACGATTGCGTAGCAGCGTACTGATGTACTGACTGCTGACGTAGGCGCTGTTTGAGCTGGTTCTTGTGCCAAGGTGGAGGAGCAACGGAGAAGTTTTTTTCTGAGAGGCAAAGAGTTGACAACGAATACCAGGAGTGCAGAGGGATTCTCCGGCCTCTGTCGTGGCTGCAGGAGGTTGTCACGCTCTTTCTGGCAGGTTTCTTCGACTGAATTTCGAGCAGTTTTCCAGATACAGAAGGAATGGTTTGCGTTGGCGCTCAGGGATTGACAAATGGGTGAGTTGAAAGAGGGACGGGCATGCCTGTATAATGTATCAGGGGGTGTTATTGTGAGCGGGACAGGGGATGTACTGTATTTTTCCAGAGATGTGTCAAAGAAAGTGTTAAGACAACCCAGGTTGTCACAGGACAACACCCGAATTAAGCCTACAAAGAAGGAATAGGTGTGCATAAAATGAAAGATGGGTTTAGGGCCGGTGGAACCCCCTTGTTTAAAGTTAGTGCAAGAAGAAGTAATATTTTTTTATTTTCATATTACTTTTGCTAACCCTCACCCAAGCCGCAATCCTAAACTTAACCTTTGAATTATGCCTAAACTTAGCCGAATTAATTGTAAACCATTTACCGCGGGAAGCTTGCTACGTCACGCACAGTCACAAAAGCTAGTGAGGGGTGCACGTCTCGATAGGGAGGTTGTTTCGACACCACACCGGGACAAGTCTTTGTGGGGAGTTTAAATTTTGCTTGGATCCTCGCCTAGGACCCAGTGAATTAAATACTCACTAGTATTGTCTATCCAAAGCCACACTAGGAGGTTTAAATCAGAGCTTAAGGAAGGCCAGCTTGGAGAGAAGATGGTCGAGATGAACTGTATAGGACAGAGAACAGATTCTGTAAAAGCTTTTTTGAAATGTGAACAATGATAAAGCTGCAGGTGGCCTTGTAAAGACTGAGCACAAACACCGGTGGGAGACACTTTTTCTTTTGTGTGTCAGTATTTTTTTACCTATGTTTATTTTATTAATTATTAAATCCACTTCACTTATCCTTTAAATATCTTATCTTTTTGTTACTTCCTTTTTCCCCGGCTAAGCAGAGGCTTTGTAACAACAGAGAAATGACAGATTCTGTGGTGGGAAAGCTGTTTTGAACGTTCATTCTGAATGATGCAGCATCTGTTTGTCTTTTATTCTCCAATAACTGTTTGATTTTCTAACCTTCTGTTGGTTCTGTGCGGCCCAGTGAAGCGACACATTCTACAGGCCAAGAACGTTTACTACAGATGAAACTAATGATTATTGTTTGTGTTTTTTCTCAATCGCTTTGACGCAATTTTCCATTCTAAATGACGATTTACAAAACTGCTCACACACAATCACAAACAGAGATTTAGTTTTTCGAAGCATCATTTTCTCTCAGGCTAAATGAGGTTTTACATTCCAGGCTGTTCAGTCTCTGGCCAGGCTGGTGCATCTAGTGCCTCTGTTCTACTTCCTGTCACTCTTATAAGGTAAGGTAAGGTAAGGTATACTTTATTGTCCCCGTAGGGAAATTTGACCCTGGATCCTTCAATGCCTCTGGGCATCTCTTCAGGAGCAGTGAGGCCTCAGTGCAGCGCTCGGGACCCATCTCCAGGTGTTGTTGCTAGGCTTGGTCAGGACTACTGTAGCTGGAGGATATTACTCTAACATGCATGTTATTGGTTGGTGGGGAAACCGGAGTGCCCGGAGGAAACCCACCCAGACACGGGGAGAAACATGCAAACTCCACACAGAAAGGCCCGGGCGTGCTGCCATCACACTGCAGAGGATTCCCCAAAAGCAGGAAGTATGGTCGGCCAATCAGTGAACAGATGTGGTGGCCAGAACCAACCTGGGTTAAAACAGCAGAGAATAAATTAACTTATAATATGATATTATACCTGTTAATGTGATTCTTTTTTAACAATTAATGTGATTCTTGGTTAACAAAATAAAAGGTGGATTGACACAAAATAAAAACTGAATAATATACTGTACTGTGAAGTGTAGAACATTGTTCTGTTTCAAAGTGTTTCAACAGCTGCTGAACATTTATAGACTTAAATATGACATCATATATAATGCAAAGATTCCCTGACTTTTATTTGTCTAGGCAAATTTTAGAAGTGTTTAGAAGCCAGAAAAAGCAAAGCAGTCCCACTTGTGTTGTTTTTGTTTATTCACGGTTTGGTCAGGTTATTCTAACATCACTGGACTACTTCCTGTCAGTGTCGCTAATTTTCTGCGCTTTAAAAGCATTTTTCTTTGACACGTGTGACAATAACAGTTGGGACTTATATATAAAGTCAGTAGTACATCACACTACTGACTTTGGAAACAGTCAGTAGTGTGATGTACTGACTGTTTCCAAATCTTTGGGTTTCTCAGAATGACTTCATTCTTGATTCTTCTTTATTCTGGACAGAAAACAGAACATGCTAATGTGCGCTAGCTTGTTAGCAGAACTGTTCAGTGACAGTATTTAGTCTTTGTGGCTCAGTTTTTGCACAAAACAGCCTGAACAGACACAAACGTGTCTTGGCTGTGTAATTACACTCTGTAAATGTGACATGGTGCTCTTTACTGCCCATGCGGGTCACTTTTAGGGCTGCATCCCGTTCACACCAGAGACAAGCTGGAGTTGCATACTTGTGTAATGTGAACAACCACATGAAAAAATAATGAAAACATTGGATTTGAAAATCCTACCTGCAGTGTAAATTAGTCCTACTTCCACAGACAAATGTACTGCACATGCACTAGAAGCATCCACTGCTTTCTTTACCAAAAAATAAGAAAATCTGTGAGAATGTGTCAGTTTGGGGCTCCTGTAATGCTCCTGTACGTGCACTTCTGCCTCCAGGTGCAAATGGTCAATACAGTCCCGCTGTGGTGCAAGTATAAAAAGGCTTATAATGATGCTATCAGACTCCTGTTGAAAAAGCCCAGGTCCAGTAGAGCCAGTCTCTTGTTCTGTCAGGCTGGAGGTTTTCAGGCTCTTATGAGAAAATGAATGTACAAGTTCATATGTGGCCTAAATGACTCTTTAAACTCTGTAGTGGTTGTTGTTTTTATGTTTGTCTTGTGCGTCTTTTATGAACCTTGAGTCTGGATGATGATGATTCCAAACCCATATACTGTGCAATCGAAGCTAAGCAGGAACATTTAGACCTGCTCCAACAACATAACTTTTCTGTCGCACATACTCATGCAAATGTGGAGCTAAATAAAGTGCGCTTCCTCCCTGATTGTTCTTCTCCCATTAGCATGATTAGCATTAGCATGTGACTGGGCTAATTCACGAGGAGCAGGCCGCCTCCATCCGTCAGTCAAAAATAAAACTCTGCAGCACCAAAAACACAACTTTTAAGGCTGATCACAAACAACACTATTATCAGTACAACACATCAACATAACCGGTTGTCCTCATACTTTGGCTTTGACACATGAGAAGTGCTAAAGCAAAGACAAAGTGGGTTAAAGTGGGTTGAGTGCGGCGCTCACGGCTCTCTGAAGAACCATCAGCACAAATGAACAGGATGGATTCATTTAGGAAAGTCCCAGCAGAACAGTGTGTTTGAGGGAAAACAGGTGGAGAAGGTCCAGAGGGAGAACGCGCAAATCAGATTTACCCACAGCCAAGGACGCAAAGTTTACTTTGACACTTTTAGTTTATCTTGTGTAGGAGACATCTAGTTTAGCAAAGGACTGACATTTGGAAGTGAACAATTAAAGCTGCTGTAGTTACCACACATGTCAGAATATGTTCTATTGTAATGCATCATATTCGTTTGATTTCAAACAGCCGTCGGCCTTAGGGTTTGTTCTAAGTCAAGGGTCTCAGACTCGCAAGATGATTTTTTACGGCCCACGGGATGATTTCAAATTAATATCGAATGCGGCTCGCACGTAAGAATTTGAACTACAGGTCCCACAATGCACTGCAGCCTAGCGCAGCCTCAGCTCCACCCTTACAGCAGCAGCAAACACAAGATGAATGAAAACTCATAGAAGTGACTTTCAAGAGACTGAGAGACTGTCGGCGTTAGCAGTTGCTCTTTAATGCACAGATGTTGATTCTTCCTTTTATGCAGACAGGTGAGCTTCTCTGACTAAGTTCGATGTCATAATGAAGTGTTTCATGTGTTCAGCTCCACAACACCTTTTATTTGACGAAATTTGATCTAATATCCGTGGAGAGACGTGCAGAAATTCCTGCAGAAAAAGACGTTTTAGCGATGCGAACCAGCACCGCGGTGACACACACGCAGCAAAACACACGCAGCTTTATTAGTATCTAATCGTCATCAATATAAACGTGTGTTGAGACGTCCTGACATAGGCTCACTTCTGTAGTGTTTGTGAAACAGACTGAAAGTGTGAAGAACACAAGAGCAGACACACAGACAGACTGGAAACTGAACCTATGGAAATATAAAGACTTTTACTGTTAAAACGTGACCTGAAAACCTCTAAAATGCACCAGAATACAGTAAATACATGCAATTTGGTCAAGAAATTTCCTGGGGAAGACAGTGTGACTCTGGTTAAACACTTTTATTTACTTTTTTCCCATTACATAGGAGAGAGTATTGTAAAATGCATCTAATATCTGCAGGCCTTGTATTGTAGGCTCTATATTGGAGGTACAACCTAATAACCGTAATTATATTGTATATAAGAGCCTGGCCCATTTGCCTCCAATCATTTCGGCCCCAGCTCCATTTGAGTTTGAGACCCCTGTTCTAAGCTGAATATACAACAGGGCTCTCTGAGTGGAGGCCTACGGGCCAGTATAATAATATTTGAATTGAATTCATAAAGTGCTTTTCAAAACACTCAAAGAGGCTTCACACTAGCATTACTTAGTAACTACAGCTTCCCTGGGCAGATAAATGCAGCTGATTATTTTAGTTAGTTAATATCCTTTATTGACAATCAATCAATCAATCAATCAATCAATGGGCACATAGACTCACAAAGACAAGACATACAACCATCCCACACACCTGCAAAAAAAAATCTAACTTGGATAAAATGACTTGAATTAAGCATATTAATCTTAAAAGACTAATTTTAAGATGGTTTCACTTAATAAGACCAAGGGTTACTAAGATTATTTGACTCATTTTAAGATATTCTATTCTGAATTTACCTTATCAATACATCGAGCATGTTAATAAACACAACTTTCTTGGCGTAATACTTGACCAGAAGCTGTCCTGGAAACCTCACATCGCCAACATTAAACCCAAGACTGCCAAATGTGTTTCAACATGGGTAAAACTAGTTCCTACTGAACTACAAGCTTTGTATACCATAGACCAGGGGTCACCAATAAGATTTCATCGAGGTCCAGTTGGAGGAAAAATTTCCAAGCCAAGGTCCGGAACTTCACGGCGAAGTTTCTTTAAGAGATTTTTAAATTTGACTTTAGAATTAAAAACTATTACAAATATATTTATATTTTCACAATATCCCACATAATTACAATAAAAGCTTTATTTTTAATGAATTATTCTAGGCTACTTCCCTTATAAAAATGTATTTAATGGATAAATCTTGATGAAGAACAGTGTTTTTACATTGATCAGAGCTGATCATTGAGTCTGTGATGGAGTTATTCTAAGTATGTTCTGACTCGACCCTGTTTTGTCCCACGTCTGTCACTCTCTGTGTCTCACTGGTCAAAGTAGTCACTGAATGAAGCCATGTGATTGGCTGATTGGCGATAGGACACACGCAATAACCCTCTCCAACTTTACGCATGTAGAATCACACAAACAGCGTCTGAATCGTGTCCATTACACGCGCACACAAACGCGTTCTCTAAATAATCACACAAACAGCGCTCTGAATCGTGTGAATTTACACGCGCACACAAACGCGTTCTCTAAATACAATGAACCTGCAGAGCCAGCGTCGGCACTGCATCGTCACGAACCGCGTTTCTGTCTTTGGCGCTGTGCCAAATGTGAGAAGAACGAGTCACAGCGGCGATGTTGTACCGCGTACATTACGCGGACACACAACCGCGTTCTTTAAATGCACTCTGCAGACCCAGACTGTACCGCACCGATGTGAACCGCGTATTTCTGGCTCTGGCGCTGTGCCAAAAGTGAGAAAGACGAGTCACAGCGGCGATGTGGCGCGCGCTTCCATTGATGCGCTCCGTCTGCACAGCGCTTCTTTACAGAATCACGTCTACATTCTCCAGCCTTTCTGCGAGTGTTTGGCAGGAGGGCTAGGCGGTCCGGTCCGGACGGGGCGACGCTTGGGTCCGGATCCGGACCGGAGTCCGCCTTTCGGTGACCTGGGCCATAGACTGTTCTCTTGTACTGCCGCATCTCACATATCGCCTTGAAGTATGGGGAAATTAGAACGAACGTCCAGACTCTTGTTATTCTACAAAAAAGAGCAAAACCAATACCAATACCAAAAAGCTAAATACAACTTTCGAGGCAAAACTCAATTTCAAAAATTCGCATTTTGGGCACCCACGCAAAAAAACATATATCGGCGCCTATGGTATATATACACGATCTACTGAGTTGACATTTTCCCTAAAAACAAGTGCAAAACCTCAAAAACAGCCTTTTTTTCAGTTTGCACCTGTATTTTAGCACCTGGACTAATAAATCAGTCCCACAGAGAAGAAATGACACCATCCATCAGCTGTTAGCATAAGAAAAATGAGAACAAACTGCAAATTTGACAACAATATAATTATTAAGACCTGTGAAGTTCTACAAATGGTCTAACTCTGTGTCTGTTCCTCATACATCTCGTGTTGACGTGACTGTGACTGTGGATGTGAATCTTCGGCGTCTCATTCAGGTCAGATTGCTGAAGCTAATCCCGGCGCTTACATAACGAGATGCTATCCGTTTTCTGCCGGCAAACTCGTCTTTATCTCTTTATCTATGCAAATGAAGCCACTCTACATAATTCCAGTGGAGTACAGTCAAACATTTGCGCAGGGTTATTATCCATTCACACTGACTCAACTGTTTCTGCCAAACAAACCGTGAGTAAGCAGGGAAAACGCAAAGTGAACACTCCAGATATTGTTGGGACTGTGTACGCAAGTCATTCAAAAAGACTATAGGAAAGCTAAACTGACGTGGAATTACATCACATGTGTTTTAAACGAACTAATGTCATAGTTTAAGGGTGGTGAAGGTGCTGTATCAGACAAATATAATGCTGCGTTCAGAGTGGAGTGTTTAAACATCTACATTGTTCGACTTTCCTCAAGTCAAGTCAAACAACCCTTATGTCACTTTGCAACTCGCAGATGGAAACAATGAAGTGAAAGATTTCAAAATAGATTAATGTGATTAAAAACATGAACTTGATTAATATGTCTGTAATTATTTAATCTCAATTAATGCACTAATTTGACAGTCCTAGTTTAAACACAGCAACGAGCATTTTTATTAGATCTATGTGAGCGTTGTCAGTCTAGATCATGTCCATGTTGTGTCGCCAAATTTTCAGAGCAACAAGCGACCAAGTCTGAAAAAAAACAAAACAAACAAGCGACCTTGACTTAAAAAAGTGATTAAAAGACTTGAGTAAACAGTCGTCCTTTCCCCTTCATGTGAGAGGAGAACAACATGTGAGAGGAGTGGAGTCTCATTGGGTGACACCGACTTCCAACACGTCTGACTCCAGCGTCCGCCGCAGGTTTGAGCTTCTACTCGCAAGACGGTGCATTTTCACACGCAGAAATGCGCGTCAACAGACGCCAATAGGCACTGCAAATTCCCTTGAATGCTCAAGACGAGGGTTTACATTGACTTAAAATGAACGCAAATATGCTGTCCAGTCTAAACGCATCATTAGTCCAGTAAACTTTGGAGCACATTAGGTAGTTAGTCTCATCGAATATTTACACAGAATAGGGGTTATGCACTAACGTCTTCCGCACTCAGATAGACAGAGGCCGCTACATCCGGTGGCGAAGTTGCCATAGTGACAAAGTTGTTTACTCCAAAGGCGATGGACATCACACAAGGTTTTTTGTACAAGTCCTGAAGGCAATCCTCTTAGAAAACAAAAACGTTTTCTTTTGTCATCTGTTGTAGACGCAGCGACGGCTGTAACAGCAGGCAAAGTGCAGCTTCTGAACCAGGTTTTCATAAGGAAAAGTTATACAAGTGAGCGAACAACGCGAGCTCCATGCATATACGGAGGTTTTCACACGAAAAAAATAATAAAAGTGAGCAAACTCCGCGCACAGACCGAGGCTCGCTGCTCATCAGCGCGGGCAGAGGTGTTGTGGGCCGTGAAGAAGTGAGCACACAGCGCTCGGTGTTGCCACACAGCTCCGGCCCACGGCGCCTCTGCCCGGGCTTGTTAGCACAGAGAATCTCAGCAGGTGCGCGGAGCTTCTCGTATGTGGGTGGAGCTCGCCTAGTCCACTCACTTTTACAACTTTTCATTATGAAAACCAAGCGGCACTTTACCTGTTGTTACAGTCGTCACTACGTCTACAACAAATGACAAAAGAGAACTTATTTTCTAAGAGGATTGCTTCAGGACTCGTCTGATGTCCTTTGTAAAGTAAACAACTTTGTCACTATGGCAACTACGCCACCGGATGTTGCAGCCTATGTCAATCTGAGACCGGAAAGACGTTAGTGCATAACCCCTATTGCATTTTGTATTTCTGTTTTTTAGATCTCCAAAGTGCAAGTTTTGGTTCTCAAGAGGATTATCCAATCAGAAAGCAGAATGAGCCCCACACCACTCTCTCATTTGGGTTGCCAGTTTGGTTTCTCAGAGCCTGAACCATGAGTCAGGAACATGTTTGAGTTTGAACTGATGTTGCTCCAGGACACAGACACAACTGTCTCAGGCACTTGTTTCCACACAGTTCTCATTAGGCTCCACCTTCAATGTGGAGAAACATCAATGTTGGATACAAACCATAACAAAGAGTCTAGTATCTGAGGAAGTGACTACCATGTTATTACTCATGACTAACAGTAAACCTTATCCCTAATTGTTCAGTGGCTTCTATCAATGTGTGCTGTGATTGTAATGGATTTTTTAAACTGCTAGTTGTGCATCTTACATACGGTTCTTTTCATTTCTAACTATTGATCAAACAAAATCCACAATGGTTTTACAGGTTTGCCACACAAACAAGAGAACGTGTAGAAGAAGTGAGCATACTGTATTTCCTTTGGACGTAAGAGAGCTCAGTGAAGGTAAAATTGGAGCAAAGCGAAGACACCGTCAGCAGATTGTACAGGACGATATGAGAGAGAGAGAGAGAGAGAGAGGAGAGAGAGATAGATAGAGAAGACAGAGGGAGAGAGAGAAGAAGAGAGAGAATGAGAGAGACAGAGAGACATAGAGAGAGAAGAGAGAGAGAGACAGGAGCAGTGAAAAAGGGAGAGAAAAGAGTGTGTGAGAGAGAGAAAGAGACAACGAGCAAGAAGGAAAGGGAGAAAAAAAAGAAAGTAAGAGAGAGCATTTGAGAGAGAGAGGGAGATGATGAGGGAGTGAGAGGAAGGAGGACAGAAGGAGGAGGGAGAGAGAAAAGAAGAGAAAGAGAGGAAAGAGAGAATTAGGAGGGAGAGAAAAGGGAAGCATTTAAAAGAAAAAGAGAAGGAGAGAGAGAGGAGAAAGAAGGAAAAACGAGAGAGAGAAAGAGCCAACGATGGAGAGAGTGAGAATGAGGGAAGGGAGAGGAAAAGAAATGCAAGAGAAAGGGAGGAGGAGACAAGGAGGGATGATAGAGAAAGAGGGGGAGAGAGAATAAAGAGAGAGAGAGATGAAGGAGAGGGGGAGAAAAAGATCATCAGAGAGAAGGGATAGAGAGAGAGAAAAGAGGAGAAAGAGGGAAAGAAAAAGAGAAAGATGGAGAGAGGGAGGAGAGAGAAAGAGAGATGGAAGAGTGACAGAATGAGAAATAAAAAAGAGACAGAAAAGAAAGCAAAAGAAAGAAGAGACAGAGAAAAAAGAGATAGATAAGAAAGACAGAGGGTGGGGGGTCAAATGGGTGGAGAAAAGAGAGAGAGAGAGAGAGAGATGGGGGAGAAAGAGCAAGGGAGAAATGAAGAGGAGGCAGAGAAAGAAGAGGCAAAGAAAGAGAGAGAGAAGCAGTGAAAAGAGGGAGAAAAGAGGATGAAAGGAGAAGTGAGGATAAAAGAGAAAGTGAGGGACAGAAAAAAAGAGTGAGAAGGAGAGGGCTGCAATAGAGAGGGATGAAGAGAGGAGGAGGGGTGAGACAGAAGACAGAGGATTAAGAAGAATAGAGGGAGAGAGCAACAGAAGCAGTGAGGGAGGGAGAGAAAAGAGTGAGAGGGAGAGAGAGGAAGATAAAAAAGGAAAAAAAAGGAGAGAAGAGGAGAGAGAGAGAAGGGAAAAGAGCAAGAAGGGAAGGGAAGAAAAAAGGAGAGAGAGAGAGCGAGAGCATTGAGAGAGAGAGAGATGATGAGGGAGTGAGAGAAAGGAGGAGTGAGAAAGAGAGGAAAGAGAGAATTACGAGGGAGATAGAGAGAGAGAGAGAATAGGAAATAAAAAAGAGGAGGAAGAGAGAGAAAAAAGGAAAAAATGAGAGAGAGAGAAAGAGCCAAAGATGGAGAGAGTGAGAATGAGGGAAGGAGAGAAAAAGAAATGCAAGAGAAGGGAGGAGGAGATGAGGAGGGATGATAGAGAAAGAGGGGGAGAGAGAATAAAGGGAGAGAGATGAAGGGAGAGGGGAGAAAGAGAGAGAAAAGAGGAGAAAGAGGGAAAGAAAAAAAGAGAAAGATGGACAGCCCGATCTTGCCCTTTGTCTTAGCCGGTCTTAGCCTTGGTCTTAATTATTCCTCTGTTGGCCACTAGTGGCTCTCTCCAAGCTCTATACACTGTCAGTGTAGAAGGTGCAGCTTCAGCCAGATGTGAGGGTAGTTTCCTTCAGTGAACCAGACACATGCTCACGCCTGTGACAAGTGAGCAGCTGCTTTAGGATCACAGGCAAAAGAGAACTGTAGCAGCAGCTTCAGTTTGGAAAAAAACTATAATAATAGAAGTCAACAGGCTTTATGTAATAGAAAAGACACATTTTTAGACAAAGTTGTTAAAGTCTGTCAAGTAAATAGACTTTCACCAAATAGTTTTCTATTATTATAGTTTTTTCATCAAATAGTTTTCTATTATTACACTTTTTTCCAAACTGAAGCTGCTGCTACAGTAACATTGCCTGTGATCACTGCTCACTTGTCACAGGCGTGATCACTAGTCTGGTTCAATTAAAAAACTGCACCCCCACATCTGGCTGAAGCCACACCTTCTATACTGACAGAGTATAGAGCTTGGGAGAGAGCCACTAGTGGCCAACAGAGGAATAATTAAGACCATCCACTAAGACCGGCTAGGACAAAGGCAAATCGGGCTGGAGAGAGAGAGGGAGGGAGGAGAGAGGAATTGAGAGAGTGAAAGAGAGAGAGAAAGATGGAAATGAGACAGAAAAAGAAATAAAAAAAGAGAGAGAAAATAATGCAAAAGAAAGAAGAGACAGAGAAAAGAGAGAGATAGGAAAGACAGAGGGGGTCAAATGGGTGGAGAAAGAG
The DNA here is from genome assembly GCA_038363315.1 of Mugilogobius chulae. Taxonomy (NCBI): domain Eukaryota; kingdom Metazoa; phylum Chordata; class Actinopteri; order Gobiiformes; family Gobiidae; genus Mugilogobius; species Mugilogobius chulae. The sequence goes on from CM076402.1 coordinate 29,321,524, forward strand.
AGAAAGAGAGAGAGAGAGAGAGAGAGAGAGAGAGAGAGAGAGAAAAAGAGGAGATTTTGGGAGTGTAAAAGAGAGAATATTTGATGAGAGGAGAAAAAGAGTTTTAAAAGTGTAAAAGAGAAAGAGAAATTGATGAGAGGAGAAGGGAGAGAGAAAGAGAGAGAGAGAAAGTGGTGATGGGAGTGGAAAAAATCAATCCATAATAAGGCGGAGCAGTGTTCCAGAGGCTCATGGGAGTTTTAATTACAGCTGCTTGTACAGGAAGAACGCTCACCAGAGACAACACGCTGCTGCTCTCACTCATGTTATGTAAAGAGTAAAAAACATGATAGAAATGTTCTTTTAGATCAGGCAGATACAACCTAGACAATATTAGATCTAAGTTAGAGCTCAAAGTGGTTTAAAAAGAGGGTAAATTATGTCTAAAAATATAAAATCATAGATGAGGTTGTTTTAAAGAATGTTTAAAGGAACTGTGTAAGATTTTGATTTGAAATGTGATAAACATGAATTATATGTGTCACAGATACACAGTCAACATGTCCAAATATACTATTATTTTGACTGAAAGTCAATGTAAATTGTTTTTCTTTATTTAAAAAAGCACAGGACATGATGCTTATTTGTTGATGTTTACATTTGGTGTTTTGGTTCTCAAGAGGATTATCCAATCAGAAAGTAGAATGAGCCTAACATGGCTCTCTCATTTAGGTTGCCAGTTTGGTTTCTTAGAACCATGAATCAAGACATGTTTAAGATTGAACTGACACAGACAGACCCATGCAATTGACTCAGAGCAGTTGTCTTGTTTTGGTTTAAACTAGTACATCCTGTACACACAACCACTTCCTGTACAATGCTTTTCAATGAGGTTTTCACTACATCAGTTTAAAACTAATAAATCCTCTTTAGATCAGACAGTTGTGGTGAATGTTACTGAAAACATGTTAAAGACTTTACATATCAGAGGAATATTTCACCAGAGACACTTGTGTGTTTAAAAAGAGACGTGTTTGTGTCTAAATGCTAACGCTAAGAGGAAGTGGTCGTACATACAGAAGTTGCCATTTTTGAACGTACGCATGCCAACTGAAATTCCGTGCACACAGCCAATTGTTTCCACACAGTTCTCATTGGGCTTCATCTACAAGTTAAAAATAAATCTTGGGAACAAAGGCCTGAGGCCCTGTCCCAATATTCAAACTATACACTACACACTTCTCTGAAGTGTGCATTTTCTAAAAGTGCACTTGCACAAGTGTGTATGTTTAATTCATTGGATTGTATTTACTTTCATTTCTGGATATTGTGTAAAGTTTGATATTTACGTTACTGTCACTTGAAGAGAGAGAGAGCTTGCGATCTGTTGGTCAAACAACCGACATCTTCATTTTTCTACACACAGCAAAGAACTCTGGGTAATACACTTCAGCCAAGTCCACTTCCATGCAGGCTTCACCGAAGTGCAGATAAAGTGCGTGAAGAAGGCAGGGCTATAGGCCGTTTGTGACAATTGGGACGTCCTACGCACTACCACCCCACAGCGGGAACGCACTTCTGAGGGCCACAAGGGTGGATATTGGGACAGGGCCAAGAGTTGTGTGTGAGAAAGTTGCTTTCTGGTTATTACCCATGATTCATAGCAAACCTTGTTCCTGATCGATCTTATCTTCAATGTATGAACTATTTCACAATCTGGCAACACAAGTTCATGTGATTTGTAATAGGCCCTAGCTGTGCACATTACATACAGTATATTTAAAAGTGCTTATAAATATGTTATAAACTAAATAAAACATAAAAGAGGTGCATTTGAGGGAGGAGGGTGGTATTTATTTTTATTCTTGGGCTTAGTAAATGCTTGTATAATAACAATTCCAACATCATTAATCAATCTCGCTTTTTTATTCTATCCTTATTACTTGAGTCATATAGTCAAGCTCACCAGTTGTACTGTCATACTTTTTTTTTCAAATCCAGCCCACTTTTCAACAGCCTATTTCATCTCCCTAATGCTTGTGGAGGACCTGTTTGCTGTTTAATATAATCCATTATGTGTCCTCTCCATTCTCCTGTCGAGAGCATGTTCTGCTTTAGCGTCTGAGTCAGTCTCTTAAAGCAGATTAACATGCAGCTCCACATGTGGCTCCAATCTAAATGCAAATATAGCATCTCCGCTAACCCCGGCTGACAATATCCACCACGATATCCAACAGGTCTGCCGCGATTGGACGGCGGTGACGCAACGGAGCCAGTTAAAGGGAGGTGACGACTTTTGGGGCGTTTAATCTGTTCTACTGTTTTGTCGAGGAAACTGTAATCAGTCAGAGGTTTTAGGCAGAATTTGCGTAGAGGTCAGCAGTGAGTGGCAAAAATGAATGTAGAGACAAGATGCAATTTCTCCAGTAATGCTGCGTTTGACCGGAAAGCGTTTAGGCGTCAAAATTTGAAATTTAAAGAGTATTTTGACGCTAAATATTTTCGAAGCGCAAAGAGGCGTCTGGGGACAAAACCTCTTTATGCGATGTGCTTCTTTGCGTTCCTGCTTGTTTGCAAAAGGCTTTGTTTGCTCGTAGACAGATCACGTAGGGAAAGACCTCCACTCGTTGGCATTGAGATCCTGATGATGCTCCGACTAAGAACGAGCTTATAGTTGAGGGAAAGGTCGACAAAGACAGACCTCCACATGTTATCATCGAGATTCCAGATGATGCTGATTCCACTGGCAAAAGAGCAAACAACTCCACCTCTGTCTGGGTTGGTGTCAAAAAGCAGCTTCTGGTCTTCTGGCAAGACAAGGTGTTCTCACGTATGCAGTATCAGGTTCTCCCATCATTGCTGGAGTCTTTGTTGCGCCTATGTTACTTTGGGGATGTGCAAACTGGTTTTGGGGGTACTAACAAACAACAAAATTATCACTTAGGTTAAGCTCTTTTGCAGGCTACAGAAGGATTAGGCAACTGATTCTACTTTAACATAAAGAATTGAGCATGACTGAGTAATGGAGACACAACATGTGCTTCAGGAGGATTAGTTTACTGATTCTTCAGGAGCTCACAGGTGGCATCCCATCAAAATGAGCATTTAGAAAGCAAGCAAAAAATAAACAAAATAAATTCAATATGCATGAAGCTGAGACCTGTTATTTAGCTTTTAGCCATTCTGAGAAAAAAAAAATACAATAATAATAAATAAAAACTCTCCATTCACTTGATTGTCTATTGTTATTGATCAAAGCAGTGTTTAGTTTCTATGTATTTGTTTTCCAAGATACAAGCTAGAACAGTCCAGTAAAGATGCAATGTCTGATTTTTAACATTTTCAAAACACACAAAACTATAATTTAATAGAACTATGTATAAAGATTTTTTTTATTTATTTATTTATTTGTTTATTTATTTATTTATCTGTTAGAGTTCTTAATTTTGGTTTGCTTAATTGATGCTAGACATGTGGACAGTTTTGCCCACTTCAAAGAATGCCATGGTTGCATAATTAAAAATGCAGTCATACTTGTCATAAGGACTTGCAAAAACATTTATTAACATTTATTTTTACAGCTTCATATAGAGGGATTTTCGGTCGACGTCACTTTCCGCTCTTCTGCGCATGCGTTATGCAGAAGAGCTCCTCTCCATCTGTTTACATGGGGAAACTTCTTGAATAAAACAAAACGAGACGACAGCTAGCTGTTTTGTTCAGGTAGAACCGGTATGACGCTGTCTCCTGAAGCTCGAGACAGTGTTTTCTTGCTGTTTTTTCACTCAACTGAAATTACTTTTAAGGGTTGTAGGGTCAAATTTCATTCACCTATGTTGATTTAGCAGCATAACATTTGTGTATCTCTGACACTCTCCTGTGGTTAGCTGACAACGGAGCTTTTTCGACTTGTTCCACTGTTTGTGTCTGTGTGCGGAGGCTCTTTCTACAGGCGGGGTGGCACGCATCACCTCTGTTGATAAACTAAAAATCCCTCTAGCTACATGTTTACAGTTTCATGGTTTATCAGGGGCTAAGCAGCTCTATGGCAACTGATGCTCATTAACCAATCGAGCCAGGGCTGTTGTCAGCACTACTGAGTTTATCACTGTGTGAAAACAAAAGTTCTGCTGCTAATTTCAACATTTGTGAATGAAATTCGACCCTATGACCCTTAAAATTTACATTCAGGTGAATGAAAAAATGGCAAGAAAAACACGACTGTCGCCCGAAGCGTGTGTCAGACCGGTTCAGACCTGATCCAAACAGCTGCTTTCATTCTTTTGTGTTGTTTTAATCAAAGAAGTTTCCCCAGTAGAGTGGAAAGTGACATCGACCGATAATCACTCTAAACTGTAGCCAATAACTGGATTGTTATTTAGTCCAGAAATCACATGTAAAGATGAAAGGTCCTGAAGCATAGTTTTGCTTCCTGAACATTAAACAAACTGAAATAATTCATCAGTTACATGTTTTGCTTGCTTACCTATTGCATTCTGAACCTCTGATTTGTTTATTGCAATAATAATGTTGTTGTTTGTCAGATGTGTATTTAGCATCTATAGCGCTAACAGTGTCGCATGCCCTGTTGCCGAAGAATTTAGCCCAGTAGAAAGACCATAGCTTTGAAAAATTCAGAATAATTAACGAGTTTAAAGATGCAGAAGCGCGGTGGGCTAACCCAGCTAGGGTTACTACAGATCACAGATAGTGGATCTCGAAGTTAGCACATAGATCAGTGTTCCAGTAGTAAAAAGCACCTGATAATCGGGTAGAGACTTAAAGCAGGAACATAGAAATGTCGGAATACTAACTTTGTGAAGAAATTCTCCATGAATAAAGCACAGACTGAGAGAAATGGATCTACATTTTCTAGAACACAACAGTAAGTCTTAGGCCTCCTGACACCAACATATAGGCTGGCTTACCCCGAGGACAGGTTCCAAACGGTCTCAGATAACTTTTTATACTAAATCCCCTATGCAATTTAACAATGCGGTCTGAGATTTTGGAACCAGGAAGGTGAGGCGCTCACTGGTCAGCTCCGATTAACATTATTTTACTAAAATTGTGCTCAAATGACAAAAATACTGTTTGAGCAACATGTGAGTTTATTGCCAGCTAATTACAGCCCCTTCAGTCTGTAGACGTAGCCTTATAGTGTTGAACTCTGCACTGATGACATAAGAGATATGAGATGTGTTGTAAAATCTTACAAAAATTAGTCTATTAAACGGACTTATTAATTGTCTTATGTGTGCCTGGTGCCTGAGAATCTGAGAACTGCCAACTTGGAGTCTGAGGCGATGCTGTGAGCCAGAAAGGCCAACAACCCGTTCCTACAAGCTGGGAAGCGAGACGTAGTAGGTGGCTAACGGCAGTTAGCCACAATGCTAACAACAGACAAACAGCAGAAACAACAACCAATCATACAACAACAACAACAACAACAGACAAACGTAGCAGTGATGGCATGAACAAACAGACATCTATAGGACAAATCATTAACAAAAATCAAGTATTGTGCCTTTAAATTTCATTATTTTTGCGAAATCTCGATAGGGAGTTTATAATGCGGAGACTGTAGTTCCTGAACCACGACAATCTTCCACCCCGAACCACTTAAACTGTCAGGACAATTCTGTTTCAACATAAAGAACCAAAAGCGTGCGTGGATTACTTACTGAGCATGTTTTTCTAAAAGTTATTTCTTTTTTTTTTTTTAAGAAAATAATTACTTCATTACATTGTCATTTAAAAAAAAAATTCCCCAAAATTAGTGTGATTCACTCAAATGCGTCAGGTGCGCTGGAGGGTTTATGAAAGTAACCAGTGTCTCAAAGGCACAGAAGAGGAGTGAGAGTCAGGAAGGGCCCGAGGCTGTGGGATTTACACTATTGATCACTTGTGAGGTAGCTGTCTCAATACACGTTTTATTGTCTTTCCATCTCTGGTTTGTTCAAGAAGCCCCAAAACCCAAAAAGTATAATACATTACGGCTTTGTTTTATCACCCAAAGGTACAGGGCAACACTTTTCTGATCCACTTGTTTGTATCTTGTTGTTTTGATTTATATACTTCACAAAAACCTCACCAAATACATTCCAGAAGAAGGCGAATGAATGAAGAACTGCTTTTTTCAGAGCCCGGATTTTCCATACGCAGACTAAGCGCAGTTGCGTAGGCCCCGCATCTGTGGAGGGCCCCGCCTCCCTAAGCGACTGATGTTTCTCTGTTATGTCGATCATCATGCCGTGTTTGCTTCACACTCGCGTTTGTGTGCTGCTGCATGAACCCTTTTTGACCAATCTTATAAGCTTAAAATGATCAGACTGCTCTACGTCCCTATGGCAGAGGCACAGACACTTCCCCAGTGCTGCGCTTAAGAAGTAGAAGTAGAAACATAAGCTGGATCATTCTCAGCACGCAGCGCAAAATCAAAGACTCTACAAACGGTTCGGACACAAAACATGTCCTACATGTCATAAGCTGTTAGCCCATCTTTATTTGTGTCATTAGGACAAGTATTGGAAGAACTACGCCAGCACAAATAGTTGATGAATGTAATATGTCTGCAGGATACTGTAAGAATCCCGAAAATTGAACCAGGCAAAAGACGGCGGATTCTAACACTTGGTCAAAAACTCATAAAAGATGCAAAAAGTTTCAAATTTAGTATGTTCTGTCCATAAAGTCCAGCGCGATGAAGCTCCTTATAGCTGTATCAGCATCAGTGAAGAACAAGAGCGGAGCGCACAGGAGAGGACAGGCTAGGCGCCCACGTGAATGAAATGACATCAAGTTGACTTGAGAAGACGCAATCAATAGCTAAAGCCTTAAATGATGCGAGAGCGATTAGACAGAAATTGACTATGTAAAAAAAAAAAAAAAAAAAAAAAAAAAAAGCTACTTTGGGAAAATGCTTCTGTTTTAGTCCAAAAGTTCCTGGGACAGTAATCTGTCTAATGCTTATGGTGTGAAAGAATAATCATATAAAATATAATATACTAATTCATATATGTTTTTTCTTTTGCTTTGTATGATATTTATTTAGATGAAATATATTGGGAAAAAAAAAAAGTCCATTTGAAAACTGCTTTGGCTTGACTGATTAAGGTTTATGTAAAAAAAAATATGAGAATTCCCTCGAAGGCTGATTTTTGCTTAGGCCCCTAAAAGGTTAGGTCCAGCTGTGGCTTTTTTACAAGTGGAATTTGAGCAAATGAAGTGATTTAGCAGAAAGTATGGTGTAACTTTGTGCTTCAGATAAACATGCATACACATCAGTCAAAGTGCTGATAATTAAATGTCAAATAGACAACAAGTTGAAGATCTTTTATTAGTATTAAATATTTAAGCATAGTTCATCATTGTTTCATGGGCATTGTATACCTGAGATCTGTTATCTGAGCTCTAAAGCATAGTTTACTTACTAGAGTACAATCATGCATCATTGAAAGTCCAGAGTCCTTGTCTTGGTGGAAAAAACCCATTGGGAATTCTCCAACTCCCATGCATCCCAGTCCATCGAGCCTCAGCTTCAAGTGTCCCAACTCCAATATATCCTTCAGTCTTACAGCAATATACCCCAAGAGTATAAGGCCCAGTCTCTATTCACACAAGAAATAAAAACAACTGATCTCGACCCATATGAAAATCAAACAATAGACAGATGGCACTCTCAGGAAGGCAGCAGATCTTCTCACAGTTTCACGGGAAGGGATAGCACCTCCCCTCAACACCTGTTCTTCCTGGATACTTTACAAAACATCAAAGGACAAAGTAACATGAAGGATATATTAACATAACAGGCCTCGGTGCGTCCGAAAAGACAACAGCGGACAGATGCAGGCGCTTGTTTGGGATTGGATGGGAACGTTATCAAGAAGAAGCAATATTGAACAAAAATAGTGACGGATAACAAAAATACTTCATGTCCGTCACAGTGACAGATTGGATTTATGTCTAGTGTAATGACCGGTGGGTTTTTCATCAGTTTTATGTAATCTAAAACTTCACAATACAAACCGAACCAGACTGGCTCAATTGGAAACCAAATTTGCAATATTGTCTCTTTCTCTAAAACTGGCTTTTTTATTGGCCTGTAGAGGTGCTGTGGGACAGAAACACATTACATAAACAGCAAAGAAGACATCAAACTTTTCTGCTACATCAGCGACTCCGGCTTTATCCAAAACAAGCACACTGCTGAATTTTGTTTTTATGGATCTATCCCACAACTTCTCTCACATTAAGAGGCCCAGTGTGAGTGACAGACCAAGTACTGGAGCAAAAGACAATATGGACTTTTTACTTCAGAAGACTCTGGGCATTTCATTCCGCAGTAAAAAGTAACATAAAGTTCATCTATTTGAGTAAATCTGGCTCTGAAAGGTCTGCCATCTGCTCATTTAGCTTTAGAACTAAATATTGGATGAATATAGACCATTTTCCCTGCAGTGATGTGAGCTGTAGTGGTACTTTCTGTATTTGCTTCCATCAAATATTATAACTTAAAGTTGGGGTAACTAACTTTTTTAGTTGTAAATTAGTACACTTTGCACTTCCACAAGAAAGTATATCATAAATGCAGCACAGTGTGAAAATTTGAGACTGTCTGAACTGAATAATAAAGAATTTTAGTTTTAATCAGGAGCCAAATGGAGCGCTCTGATTGCTGAGCTTGGGTGGTCCTCTCCCAGTTTCACTTTGTTGTTTGTAAAAAGCAGTGGCGGGCCGTGCATTTCTTGCCTAGTCCTTCAGTGATGCTCCTTTTAAATATATTCACTTGTCAATAACCAGCTGATGGCTTTTAAACTATTCTATTACGCAGGCCGCGATAAAGAGCAATGCATCATTACTTCTGTAGCCAGAATAAACGCATTACACACACACACAAAAATATTTACTCACCAATAGTCTGAATTACTTGTAGAACAAAAACGCAAATGATATTGTCCAGAATCTTACCGTGGAGCTGGTGTGAGCGTGGATCTTGCGCTGGATCCCGTCTCGTCCCCGGGGCTCAGGCGACGCTTCCAGTGGCCTCCTAGATTTCCTCATATCGGCTCCTCTCTCACGCAGCTATGTTTCCTCTGCACTAGCTCGTTTAGTCGTAAATCCACTCTGGATTCACCAAAAGTTTTGGAAAGCACCTTGTAAGTGTTCCGCAGCACAAATCCCTTGTGACAGGAGCTTGGAGAGCTGCTAGGTTCGGAGTTGCCCGGTCTTTCTGAACAATGTCTTTTCTTTTCTTGAAAAGTTTGTCTTGAAAAAGGCTTTATCAGTAAATTTGCAACCAAATGGATTTCTTCTCTCCCTTCAGCCACTGTGACAAAACTGCTCAAAACAACATTAAGCACAGACAGACAATCAAATGCTGTAGTTATCGTGACGTTGATCGTCGCCTGCTAGAAGGCCTTGCATCGTCGACGTAAAATCTGATTGGTTGAAGCAACAGTTTGATACTCACTTATTTTAAGATACGGTGTCTTCAAAACTGACTGTGAAGGCCTCGGGCAGATTTCACTGACCCTGACAACAACTGATGGCTGAAATATGATTGGTTTAAAACAATATATTATGAAACACACGCCTGAAAGCTGCGAAACGATGGAAATGCTACGAAGAAGCTGGATGAATAATTATTGAATTATTATTAAGCATGCATGCACTAAATATGATTTATATCAGTGTGTTACATAGATATTTTTAGGCCAGCAGAGAAGGCTTTGCAGGCCCTGACGGTCACTGGTAAAAATAAATGTTTTATCTATAATTGCAACCCAAAATGAATACATGTCGATATTAACCATGTGTCGAAGGATTTATGATAGGAAGTTGCCAGAAAAATCAGCTACCCCACCTTTAACATAACTAATAAAAACAAAAAATGGTGATTTACGTATGGTCTTGTGATCATAGTTAATTATAACTGAATCATCTCTTGCTCTTGTTACTTCCCTGTGTTTGTGTGTATCATTTGTCTCACTATTGATCTCACACGTGCTGTTTTGTTGTGATTCTGAGCTTCACGTAGTGTCTCAGCCTGGATCACGTCACTGTTCACAAAACAAACAAAACGCTTTTTTTTTTAATAATGTATTTAGTTTCCTATTACGTTTTTAAAGGCCTTATAACTATTCCTACATATCTTGCTCTCCATTGTTGATCTTGTACATTTCAGAGAAGTACAGCTTAGCAGGTTAAGCATTCACCCGCTAACCAGAGGGTGAATCAGAAGAGTCACAGATCAGAGGCGTAGAGCTGGTGTGGCTGATCTGTGCTGTGTGACTGTTGAAGCGAATCAAAGCCTTTCTAAACACAGACGGTCTTTGTGTTTGGCGTTGTGTGTGAAATGTAGTCCAGCGCTCAGGCAGGTGCTAACGCTAATCTGTGTTTTGATGATGGATCCAGTTTGTTTAAGCCTCAGTGGCAGGTACACACTCCCTTTGTTCCGCTCACAGGGCCACATCTGACACTCTAGTTCTAGTATTAAAAAAAAAAACAGATCAGCAGTGCATTTTGCTTCTGATCACAAGTTTGTTTTTAATTTTATACATTTACAACAACGTTTGGCCTTTTTCTAGATCTTGTTTAGCACGGTGAGAAAAGATATTTTCAGAAGTCAAGCTCAACTCTCTAAAAGCACAAGTCCTAGTCTCTAAGGCCACAAAACCAAGTCTCTAAAGGCACACTTTTATTTCAGATCAGCTTTGTTTGCCTGGATAGTCCAGTTCGATTGGGTAATTGTGCAAACAAACTCTGATCCGATCCAAAATGTCAAAATCTGGTTCGGTTGAAGAGGTCGGTCTCGGCTCGGTTGAATCGAGCCCTGGAGCGGTTTGTTTGTTTTAGTTATAAGCTAAATGAGCAGGTGACAGACATTTCAGAGCCAGATTTCCTCAAATAGATGAACATTTTGCTAGTTTTACTCCAAGCATTTGAAACAAAATGCAAGGTCTTCTGAACTGGAAGTGGAAAGTGATCTCTTTGCTCCGACACTTGGTCTGTCACTCCAACACAGTCTCACAAGAAGGCGTACATTTAGCACGACACAAAAATAGCGTATTTTTAGTGCGATATCAGTCCTGTTTTGCGTACTTATGCTACGCCGTACATATAGCACGATATGAAAAAGCATAAAAATGACACGAGATTTCACAGCGTAAAAATGCCACGAGTTTTGGGTTGAAGCCACGTGGAGACGTTTTCTTCAGCTAAGTTCAGGCAAACAGCTAAGTTCAGGCAAAAAGTTACTAAAATAGTTAACATTAGGGTTGGGGCTTGGGGTAGGTTAAGATTAGATGTAGGATTTTGTTAATTTTCATGAATAACAACACATCTTAACAACCACCATTGAAATGAACGTGGACTGTGACGCGTACTATAATTACGCAAAAGAGCCTTAAACTCGTGCTAATCATACGCAATTTACATGTTGCGTTATGTCGTGGTATATGTACGCTTTCTTGTGAGATCGGGCTGGTCACTCACACTGGGCCGAAAGATATCGGATAGATCCATAAAAAACACAAATCTCAAGTCTAGCATGTATTTGTTTTGAATGGAGCCGTAGCCGCTGATAGCCGTGAACCAGGCTGTCTTCTTTGTTGGTTGCGTGACGTGTTTCCTCCCCACAGCACCTCTACAGGCCAAAGGCAGATGGGTCTCTTCCATTGGCAAAAAGTGTATTGTGACCGTAAATCGCGCCAGTTTAGAGAAGATACAATGTTGCAACTTTGATTCCCATTTGAGTCGAGTCCAGTTCGGTTTGTGTTGTGAATGCAGTCCTAGGCTCTAAGGCCACAAGTCCAAGTCTTAAATGTTTTATTTATTGATCACGCTAAGTAAACTCACTAACAATACTGTCACTAATTAAACTATAGTATAAATGAATACAAAATAAGATATGTGTCCATCTTTAGTTCCATTTGAGAAAGGTTGTGATTTGGATTGAGGGCTGCAGTTAAACAAGCACTCCGGTTTCTTTGCGAGCGTAATTGAAACGGTCGGAGTCCGCGTTCCCATTTCCTGGTGCAGTGAGTTGTTGAAAGGTGAAATAGCTGGATCACCTTGTGTAATCACTGGCCGATGCTCCGCAGTGTCCGGCCCTCCTCCCGTAGTAGATATAGGTATGTGCGTTTGTGTGTGAGTATGTGTGTGAGCGAGGGTAAAGACTTAAGCCTGAGCTGCTGCAGAAAAGCCTCCTGCCAAAATCTGCGGCTCCGCTCTGAGCTCAGTGGTGAGGATCGGACAAACAACTGTGTGCTTCAAAGGAGAAAATATAAGTGTTCTTTGTGTAGTTGTTGTCTTTTAAAGGTGCACAGTGGCTACTGCTTTACTCAAAATGTGACAGTAAGCTATCTTGTATTGTTCCTTATTAAATTATGGCTGAAAATGTATCTTGAAAAGCCATGGTTATTCGCATTAGTCCTGATAGAACCAGGAAGTATCATCACATTTTTTATTTATTTATTTTTTTAATGTTAGAAGTGCATACACATTACAGATAATTCATTAAATTAAAAACAAAACAACAGAGCATTATCAAAGGAAATAAAAAAAGAGGTATACAAGCAACTGTACAATCTGAGCCATTGAGATAAAGAAAATAATAATAAAAAAAGATAATAATAGACACATTATCCATAACAATTACTATGCAATGGAAATGAAGCAGAGTGTTTAGGGTTTTAAGTGATTTGTTGTTGGAAATATTTTCTATCGATTGAATGTAATTTTGGAGTTCAATTGTAAATATTTTAAAAAGAGGTTTATTAATGGAGAATTTGGACTTAGATATAATATATACCTTTTCTATTTTATGTTGTTTATGATAAAATTGTGAAATTATGTGTGAAGAGTCCAATTGAAATCTGGTAGCAGTTTTTTTGATGAATGAGAGATTCTAAACTGGTTTTGAACAATTTCTTAAACCTGAGCACAAACCGTGTTGAGAGGCTTCAGACTGAAAAAAATCCTCGCGCTACATGTTTACGAAAACATCGTGTCGCTGTTTTTGTGAATTTCCAGGTTTTATGTGATTGGTTGACTCAGCGCTCGAAAAGGCCGCCCACAAAATTGATCCTCGGCGCTCCGCTCCCAGACCCTCACGTCTTTGTAAAGTGTTTGTCAAGCGTGTAGGGACTGGCTGGTCAGGAAAACTAGAACCAGGAAGTACCATCAATTAGACCTGACTAGAACTATGGATGTATTATTGGAGCTGGATTGGACTTCTCCCTGTGCAAATGGCGATAGAGGCCGCTGCGCTAAACTGCAGTGGTTGGGCCCTAGAAAAAGAGCATCAATGCATTTTTCGGCACGTCACATTTTGAAGATGTTTCTCTCTAGTTTACACCATAAACTTTTCCAATTTTTTCAGTGCCCAAATGCTAAAACACTGTATTCAGGAAAGAGTGCGTCAAGAAAAAATAATTTTCTGCATCAGTTTCCACCGAAACAAGCCGTTGAAAACAATGGCTGCCATCTTGGACTCATTGTCCAATTCTAATTATACTTCCATGACTAGAACCAGGAAGTATCATCGCATTATTCCTGATAGAACAGGAAATACCATTAGTCCTGACTAGAACCAGGAGTACCATCGCATTAGTCCTGACTAGAACCAGAAAGTACCATTAGTCCTGACTAGAACCAGGAAGTACCATCGCATTAAACATGAAGTACACGTCTTACATCCACCACAGAAATGAACTGGGACAGCAACACATGAAATACAGACGCAGAAAATGGAAATTGCGTTCATATGACACTGTTTGAAGTAGGGCCCGACCGATATGGCTTTTTGGAACCGAATGATATAGAAGGAGGCTCGTGCATTTATAATTAGAAATAGAAAATATTTTTTTTAGGAGCAGTGAAAAAACACACATTAAGTGTTAGTTCATGAGTGACTAAAGAAACTTGATCACATTATTTTTGATAGTCCTGTATAAGTGATTCAGAGACTAAAACTTAAATTAAATTCCGCAGACCATTGACACCTCTTTTATGACTAATTTACATGTCAATTGTTTACAACACAGACACAGCACTTTAAGTCACAATGAGGCATTTATTGTTCTAGCATCATAAGCTTATTCTAGTTAAGTGAGGTAAGTTACATTGAAGTTAAAACAAACAAAAGTAGTGAGAAAGCCAAAGCAGCACAAATCGTGGACTTTTATGAAATTAAAACTTTCTGATCTGTGAAGAAGTGCGTACGTTTAATCCAGCGCTGCCTCAGAGCGCACTAGAGTGATGCAGCGCGTCAGCCTGGTGCTGCGTTCAAGTGCAGTACGACAATGAATATAATGGTTGTATTCGGGAATATCTAAGCTTTAAAATGGGGCACAACATGCCCAAAATATCGGCGGTATATCGGCGATATTTTGGCTGATAGCCGATCGACCTGTAAGTATCATATCGGCCAAAAATATCGGTCAACCGATATATCGGTCAACGAATATCGGTCGGCCTAGTTGAAGTTGCGTAGTACTGACACACACATCTGTGAGAACAGGTTGATAAACCTGCTTTATTCAGCGGCGTTTCATCCATGTTGTTGTTTCTCTTTTATAACCGACACATGAAAAAAAAACTCACCACACACGCACACAGCTCGCTCGCTCGCGCTCACAGTCGTCAGTCTCTGTTCTTCTGACACATGATGCCACTGTCAGACTAAAATCTTGAAATGTCCTATGACCTGTTCTTTTATTAAAATCACATAAACTCCAAGTGTACAGCCAACTTTGAAACAGTACCATTTACCCCCTCCCAGTCCGACACCCCTGCTGATTCGTATCATATTTGGAAAAACAATTTGGTGAAAACGTTGTAGACTTGTTAGGTGCTTGATGCATCACCACCAAATGCAAGAAGAAACACGGACTCCTCTTTACTTTACATAACAATAAATAACAGACTTCCAGTAGGTGCCCAAACGTCAGAGCCGAAACAGTGCAGCGTTACATCTGCGGCGTCCAAACCGTGCTGTTATGTGCCCGTGGAAACAGCGGCTTAAGGAGAATGTGTGTGCTTTTGTGAATGGAACTTATCACAGTCCCACAGCTGCAGTCCCAGAGCAGAACAGGCCAGCTCCCGGTGAAAAAAAAACAAAAAAACACTCACTTTCATTATATTAGAACATTCTGTCGGTTTGGACACGGATTTGGCGCGGGCTCGGACACGAAGGAGTTGTCCGTTTTAACAAGAGTGAATTATCCAAACAAAGTCGTTGTAGTTGAATAAGAGAGAAGTGGCTTGAATGAAGAGACAGGTATGACGCCAGCTTGATTGTTTTAAGCTTCTAACATCAAATGTGTCATTGTAGTTCACTTTACACTCATGGCAACAATCCTGGTTACAATTTCTTCTTTTCTCCATTTGAGTCTCACAAAAACAGAGAATCCTTTTATGTCTTATGAAGCGTTTCGATCCCATAATGTGACACCTGTATATTACATACTTTAAAGAAGCAGTATGTAAGATTTTGATTTCAGAAACATGACCTATATGTGCTCATAGATAAAAGGTCAACATGTTCAAACAAATACGATTATTTTATACTTAAAGTCAATTAATAATTCTGAGTTATTCTTAATTTAAAAAGCAGTGAATATGATGTTCTTTTGTTCATGTTTCTATTTGGTGTTTTGGTTCTCAAGAGGATTATCCAATCAGAAAGCAGAATGAGCCTCACATGACTCTCTCAGTTGCGTTGCCAGTTTGTTTCTTAGACCTGAAGTTAATTTTGAACCATGAGTCAGGAACATGTTTGAGTTTGAACTGATGTTGCTCCAGGACACAGACACAACTGTCTGTGATAGGCTCAGGCACTTGTTTCTACACAGTTCTCATTAGGCTCCTCCCACATTGTGTTAAAATGTGAATCTGGAACAAACCAAATCAGCTGTGTGAGAAAGTGACATTCATGTTATGTATTACCCAAGATTCATTGCAAACCTTGTTCTTGATTATCTTCAATGTGTTTACCATTTCACAATCTGGCAACACAAAGTCATCTGTGATTGTAACTTTGTAAAAACACAAATTGTGCATCTGACATATGGCTCCTTTCGGAAGAGATTAAAATAGTATGTGCATTTATAATGCTCCGTATTACAGTGTTCCCTCGCTCTATCGCGGTTCATTTTCTGCGGCTTGCTGTTTCGCGGATTTTTTTAAAGTGCAACTTTGCTTTTTTTCTTTACAGTGTGCGGTCTTATAGACGTGGCTGTAAGCTGCTTTCTCTCAACGCACCCTTTAGGGATCGTGTGACATCGCAGCATTCACAGGCAACAGCACAGAACAGTTTGGATCATGCAGGGGAAGCTGACCTGACGCTCGGACGTTTCTCCAGGTGAGGAGAAGACTCTTTGAGCTCGTAGTTACCATGATAAGTTTGTTCACGCTGGAACGTCATTTGTGTAGTTCAGAGATGTGTCTGAGGAGCGTGTTGTGACTTCACTAGAGTCTGGAGTGTTTGGTGTCGGCTCTGGAGCCCGTGTGATCGTGGCTCTGCGGTCGGCTGTGGAGCGCAGCGGGACGGGCAACGTGTCAAAAGCAGAGCAGGAGCACCGTCTCTCTTTAAACGTCACAAAAATGACTCGCGCTATTGTATCTTACGGTGAATCATGTGTTCAGCGCATTATTACCTGTACATAAGACACTAAACATCAGAACCAGGCAGGTTACCAACTGAAATTATTGGTAAAACATGAAGATCACTACTTCGACGGTTTCGTCTTTCACGGGTTGTTTTTGGAACCTAACCCCCGCGATAAACGAGGGACCACTGTACATGAAAACACACAATATTCTCTTTCCAGATTTCTTGTACTAAGTCTTTCAAGAACAGCTCTAACTGTTAGTTAGTAATTAGTTATTACATTGGACCACAATATACTATACATTTAGACCTGGGTGTTTCCAAAGTCCTCTCATCTCTAATCAATGTGCTATAACATTTACTGTGATATTGTGGAGGTGCAAACATTATTGGAGAACTTTTTTCTAACAAGTCCCTTAAAGCAAACTTTGTAGACGTCAATAGAAACTATTCGGCTTACTTGCAATTTATGCAGCCGTGTTTTTATTAGGTAAAGAGGTTGGCTTCTCTTCAAGCTAAATGTATGCATCTTTAGAGAAAATATGAGTCTGTAAAACCTGCTGAGGCTGGACTTAGTATTAAAAGACAAATATGATGCCTTATTTGCTCTGTTCAGTTTTGAGCTCCTCCATTTTGGAATCTATGGACCAGAACTTGTAAAAATGATGGTAAAACACACATGACAGTCAGGTGTTTCCCACATCAGGAACTTAGAACTTCACCTTCTGGCAGCAAAGAAAAGTACACAGGGTAAACAACTTGTTCCTGCCTGGTATATTGCTGTAGAAATGCTCAAAACAAATTTAGTTTGTTTATGGACTTAAAAACAAAAGATCTCAGAGCTCTACCTATGACATCACAGATCTGGAACATTCAGAAGAGTGTTTTCTGAGGCTCAGAGGAGAAAGAATAGCAGAGTGGGAAGAAGTCACTTACGTAGATGCAAGTCACAAGTAAGTCACAAGTCATCACGTCCAAGTCACAAGTAAGTCCAAGTCAGCAGGTCATCAGGGTTAAGTTAGTCAAGTCAAGTCTTAGCTTTTTGTCAAGTAAGTCAAGTCAAGTCATCAGCCTGGCATCAGGTCATGACAAGTCATTACATTTTTTTAAGCCAAATTTTAATGGCTACTCAACTAAACAGCTTTGGTGCATTTTAAAATAAAACTTTTTGCATTCAATCAAAAAGTCAACTACACAATTTTGTAAAAATAGAAAGGTAGAAGCATACATTGGGACATTCTGGATGACGATGAATAATGTTTGCAGTGTCAAAAAATACAGCTAAATCAGTGCTTTTTTTTTGCCATGCCACACTTGGGATGGAAAAAATATCAATTGCCCTGTAATAAATAAAGTAAATAAAGCTACAAAAGCACAAAAAAATCTGTGATATTTTGGCTTAGATGATAATTTTCGAACCAAATGATACATTTAAAAATGTCTCTTTTATAGTTCAATAAATAAACTATGAAGCCAGTTACATAATAATATTACCAGTGTTTATCAGTTTGGATATTTTTAGGATCAGAATGTTATTTCATCTTGTTTAGGCTGAACAGAAATGTATAAAACCAAGTGGTTTTAGCTTTAGTTACTCATAGAACTACAGTTACATTGGTAACTAACATTTTGAGTCCTATGAAAACCTGGTCCAGGTCTGGGATAGTCCTGGTTAAACCAGCTCAGTGCTCACTAAATACACAGCGGAAAGTAAAACAATCCCGTTTTCAAACTTTTCAAAGTAAACATAACAAACACGTGAGTAAAAGTTTGCCCATCGCCGCTGTTCCAGCGCTGATTCTCCGCGCGCATATTTAATGAAGTGTTATCGTCACTCTCGGTTTGAAGATTTTAACAGTACATACTCTGAGATTATTGGGTCTTTTGAGACAATTTAAAAACTCACTCGGAGCTCGCACTCGTGTCTGTCCCTCTGTCAGGGACAGACACGAGTAAAACAGATCTCTCTTCTTGGTGCCATCTGCGCAAACTGCAGCAGAATAGAACCACTGTGACTGTGTATGAGCGCGAGGGAGAGAACAGAGCGCAGCAGCAGCACTACTCTCGCTTCGTCTGGAGTCTGAGTAGCTCCACGCAGAAAGCGCAACAACGTGAACGCGTAAACTGTGGTTTATGTTTGTCAAGTCATACACAAGTCATGTTAAGTAAGTCACAAGTCAAGTCAAGTCTCAAGTCACTAATGTTCAAGTCAAAGTCAAGTCTTTGGGGATCATAGGGCAAGTAAGTCACAAGTCATGAAAAGTCATGTGACTCGAGTCTCCCACCTCTGAAGAATAGTATCTCACAATATAAATAACTCCAGCTCAGTTTATTTAGAAGGGAGTATTAGAACAGGAAACAGGGCCAACAGTGTTTATATCATTATTACATAGCTACTGGTCTAATTTTACTATCGTTGAGCTGAACATGTTTTTGTCATATCAAATTAAATACAAATACAAATGCAATGCAATCATACTTTAGATTACAAGCTAAAATCATACAGTGTCTCAAAACAGCAAACTCTGCACTGCATTAGAAGCTTCTCTAAACCTGACATGATAGCACTGGATGAAAGATGAAACATAATCAACATTTCTGTCAAATACACTCCTAACTGAACAACACAGAGCTCTTTCCTGAATCCAGCCTCTGTCACACGCCGAGCTCTGACCGGGAGCAGATTTTCTGGTTGAAAATAGTCCACGGTAAGTTTCCCTCGGAGCAGCTTTCATTTCCTGAGCTTTTGTGGAGATATTACCAGAGCTAATCCCAAATGCACGCTTCACTTTCACAGCCGCCATCAAACACCACGCCCAAAACCAAATGTATTCTGTTCTGATAACTCTCAGTGTGTTTGTGGTGTGTTTTATAGAAGGGCAGAGCTTTGACTTGTGTTAATCAAGACGTAATGTTGGAATTTTGATAGAGTTGATGACATAATTATTGTCAGACACACATACAATGGCATCTCATATTTTAGTCATGTGTTTTGTTTGGTGCACTTTGACAAACGTCTTAGCTCCAAATGTAATCATAAAGACACCACTGATGTGAGAAAACTTAGATTTAAGTTTCTTAAATACATTTTCTGCTGTACATTTCTAATTAAATTATCACCATTTAATCTTGTGTTCATTCCAACCAGAAAGAGAAGGTCATTTTTAAAGATGCACTGTAACTTTCAGCAGGGGAAAGTCAGCTATTCATTCAGTAAAAAGAGAAAGTTTCTGATTCATACCTTTTAGACCCTTTAACTCTTTCCGCCGCCCTATCTCACTTGCCCCCCTTCCCTGCCAGACTTTTGCTATTTAAGCATATTCAAGCTCCACAAAACCTTGTGCAACTGGATTAATTTTACATCAAATGAGACCTATGGTTATTCTACATTATTCCGTTCCTTAAGTTGAAATACAATTTGACGCCCAATTCTCAACCCATCTTTCAAACATTGGAAGATGGGTTGAGGAATAGCTTGGTTAATGACTGAAAGAACAGGATCGCAAATACAAGCCGTCGAAATGAGTTTCCTCCACTGGGTGACTGGGTGCTCTTTTAAAGATAAGGTGAGTAGCTCAGTCACACAAGAGGAACTCTGAGTAGAGTCGCTGCTCCTCCACGTTAGAGGACCCAGCTCAGTGGCCTGGACGCGTCCCTGGTAAGGTGTTCCAGGCATGTCCACTGGGAGGAAACCTTGAGGAAGACCCAGGACACTATGTCTCTCATTTGGCCTGGAAGCTGGGATTCCAGGAGGAGCTGGAGGAAGTGTGTGTGGGAATCCTGGCTCAGTGACATTTTGTAGAACAACACAAATCTACAAATTAGACCAGTAATGGAATCTACATGGCAACATTTTTAGTAAATCTGTCTGCCAGTGGAATTTGCATCTCAAAACAAGTCCCGTGCCACGTGGGGTAAAAAAAAAAAGTGAAATATGCTTAAAGCTGGGGTACCTATCTGTTTTACTTCTAAATTCGTAACTTTGTAGTTTTCATCTTGTAATTACATTGCACTGTGACAAATTAGATCGCTGGTGTACTTTCTCAATTAAACTGAAGCATTTAGTTCTCATAGACAGTCAAAAGCAGCGCTCTGTCTGTATAAAGCTTTTCTTAAGCCATAAATGCATTGTGAAAATTCTGGCAAAATTAACTTATTTAGAAAATTATTTTTTGCTGGGCAACCCCAATTTTTGTATTTATATTTCGTGTATTTCGTGATCACGCAAGCCCATTCAAAGTCCGTTAGTGCAGCAAAAACATCTAAATGACCAAAACTGCTTTTATTCAAGTCTGTTTTGTTCACAAAGTCACAGAGCGCACCTTTAGAGCGTCTGATTTCAAGACAGAATCACCTTAAACCTGCCTGTTACACACTTCAAACCTCCTCCTCCTTCTTTCCTTTGGTGTCTTTTCAAACGAAGCAGAACAGGGTGGAGGCACTTGCACCTCAGGACTGTGCTTCCCCGCCGTTCTGCCAATTTGAACGTGAGGCAGGATAAATGATCTGGTGTTAAGTGTGACAAATGTGTGACCAGGACGTACCACTTTGATCCCAGCTCCAGAGACAAAGAAAAAGGATGGAAATGCAAATGTGCAGCTTCAGAAGAATGTGTTTGGAGCCTTGGGTGGACAAACGTGACAAGTGTGCGTGGGCTGAAAACATCTGATTGAGAGTGGGATGCTCAGTTGAACAAATATAAATGAGTAAATCCTACTCTATAGAAATGAACTTACATTAGAATGATAAAAAACATCTACTAAACTTTAAGATTGCAATATAAAGATGCTATTATGTCCTTTTCCCTCAAGATGGGAATCCTCAAATTAGATTAATGAAATATTGAATTAAAAGGGCACGTGTAAAAAGTCAAAACAGTAACAACACTAACCACAAAGGGCATATCTTTTTTTCTACATCACCACACCTTCTTTTAAAGGTGATCCAAAAGGGCTAATATATAGCTCCAAACTCCTGGTTCGCTACGAGGTCAACAGTAAGAGCTCTAGACAGGGAACAGAAGTAGACTACATCCGAATAAGTCGAATTGGCTCTGTAGCTCCTTGAGCCCAAACCAGATGTGCGTCACCACACCACGGATAAAGCAATTGGGAGTTAGGATCTAGGAGTCTCTATGCTAATAGAAGCTTCCAAATGGCGTAAGAAGCTAGGAGACATCCCACAATGCACTGCGCAGATCGCTCCAAAATGAATGAACATTTATGACAATATATGATCTGTGAATGATGAGTTTGTAATAAATGAAAAGTTTTACTGCCTCAGACTTTAGACACACGATACATAAAACAAATTTTATAACTTTGAAAATATAAGATTTTAGTTCCACATCACCTTCATTCAATTTATTTTTGCACCACTTAACACTATTTACGTGTATTCACGTGTGAAGAAACGAAACCTTAAGCCACAGGCTCATTTGCTACAGTCTGCTGTGAATGGAGGGGTTTAAATGCCTAAAGAGAACATATTCTACCAGTAGCCTGCGACCACTTTCCAAGTAGCTCGCCAAAGGTTTTTAGAATCATTCAAATGATGCTTTATTACACACATTTTATAATTACATGCCTATTTCTACTGTAAATGTATATTTAGATGCCTAAGTGTGTTCACTTCTAAAGATATTGGCTAAATGTTCATTAAGTTGTAGTAGCTCGCAGCAGTTTTCTTTTGCAAAAGTAGCTCTCCTGGCGAAAAAGGTTGGAGACCCCTGATGTAGAATAACAATTCTTATTGTAGGTCTCATTGGATGTATAACATGTCTTGATTCCAGTTGCACAAAGGTTTTTGTGGAGCTGTGAATATTGTTTAAAATTAGCAAAAAGACCTGAGTAGGAGGGTCAAAGTGAGAACAGGGCTGGACGTGAAAGAGTTAATAAATCATTTTCAGTTGTGTTCAGGATGTCATATGTGCTTCATTGTTTCCTTGTGTGCTTTGCTGGGTCAGTGTCCCTCAGCTGCATGCTGGTGTTCCTCAGACGTCAGCAGAAGGAGACGACAGCCTGTCTGTGCACATTAACATCTGAGAGCACAGCCTGGAGCATGGACGTGCACGCGCTCACACAACACAGCAATATACACGTGTACGCGCTCACACAACACAGCAGTATACACGTGCATGCGCTCACACAACACAGCAGTATACACGTGCACGCGCTCACACAACACAGCAGTATACACGTGTACGCGCTCACACAACACAGCAGTATACACGTGTACGCGCTCACACAACACAGCAGTATACACGTGTACGCGCTCACACAACACAGCAGTATACACGTGTACGCGCTCACACAACACAGCAGTATACACGTGTACGCGCTCACACAACACAGCAGTATACACGTGTACGCGCTCACACAACACAGCAGTATACACGTGTATGCGCTCACTAGGGATGGGACGAGACAGAATTTTCACGAGACGAGCACGAGATTGGGTCCACGAGATCGAGACGAGACAAGATTTTTAAATAATTTGCATTAACTGTTTCAATTTAGAATTTAAACAAGGCAAATTACAAAATTTGATTTGTATTATTTATTATTGTTAGTTTATATTCTTTTAGTTTAGCTTTACCTTTCATTATGTGTATCACCTTGGATTTTTATTATTTGAACGATCTGTGTTTTGACTAAATTGATCCACTCCTCCGTGTGTCCCTTACGGAACAAAAATATATTTCTCATATATTAAATGACAATATATTTCATGATAATTCATATATTGTGACATTTTCCTAGCAATATATGATAATATATATTTTGTAATAATATATTTTATATGGAAGTAATATATATTTCAGTATATGATAATACTGCAATTATTGCCACTTTCGTATATTGAATAAATATATAAATATACTCTGGAATATATTGCTATATATATTAAAATACATCTTACATTATACAAGATTATATATTGCACTATATATTAAAATATATTTCATATTATAAAAGATTATATATTGTTCTATATATTGAAATATATCTTACATTATACAAGATAATATATTGTTCTATATATTAAAATATATTTCCTAATCTATAAGAATATATATGTAAGAAGCATTATAAATATATGACATAATATACTTTATTATGCAAAATACATTCAAACTTAATATACTTTGCAATATATACATATCTTACATTATATGAAATTATATGTAAAACTATGACAATTTCCATCCTTTATTTCAAAATATTTTGAACAATGCATCAATCTACAACAGGGGTCTCCAACCTGTAGCTCGGGAGCTACTAGTAGCTCGCCACCACCTTTCAAGTAGCTCGCCAAAGTATTTTAGAATCATACAAATTATATTTTATTATTCAAACTCTTTTTTTTACATGCCCTTTTCTACTGTAAATGTATCTTTAGATGCCTATGTGTCCACTTTTAAAAAGATATTGGCTAAATTTTCATATAGACCTCTTAACTATGCCAAAGTTAACTTTAATTTTTGATCATCACTAATAGTAGTAGCTCGCCGCCCGTTTTCTTTTGCAAAAGTAGCTCTCCAGGCAACAAAGGTTGGAGACACCTGGTCTACAACCATCAAATTGAGAGGTTTAATTCAAAACTAAAAGTGATATGAAGTCAGACACAGTCAAACTCAGACACAGAGTTAGCTTAGTCCTTATATTAGCAAATGTTCACAGTAAATGTCCATTGTGCTTGTCCATGTGTCTGGAGGTTCTTCCTGTGTCACAGCAGACTGTCCTGTTGTCTCCATTAGTAACTTTACACTATAAACATCTGAAAGTAACCAAACGGATCCATCCAAAAACATATAGGGCATTGATAGCTTTAGCTTTAGCATTAGCATTAGCTCGGTGTTAGCGCATTAGCTTTTAGAGGCTGCTTCAGTCAATTTGGAGACTTGGCTTTCATGCAGCGGCCTGTCCAGACTCCAGGCTTCACTCAGGGCCGTCAGGCTCCGCGATGTCCTGTCGGGTCCGAGAAAGAGGAATGAATAAAAAACATAAAATGTCTGTTCTACTAAGAAGTCAGACCTCTCGAGGTCCGCGCCATGTTTACACCGGTCTAGAAGAACACGCCCCCCGCGAACACGCCCCGCGAACACGCCCCGCGCTCCCGCATCTCTCTAGGCACCGGGGCAAATTGCGGCCCACGGGCCAAATGCGGCCCACTAATCAATATGATGTGGCCCACCATGGTAAAATGGGCCATGAACTGGACCACATTGTAAAGAGGCCTGGGAAACACTGTATCTTTACAGTGAACAGTGGTGGATACAGCAACATAATGCTAAGGAAAAAAGACTGGCCCATCATAGTAAAGTGGGCCAGGGACTGGGCCACATTTCTTGATTAGATCTGGTATTCAGTAGCATGTAGTACTTTTAAATCAACTTAATCAACTAAAATGCCCACTGATCAGTTTTGATCTGGTCCACAAATTGTGCTCTAGCATTGACTTGCTGTAAAATATTGTTGAATAGCCCTGCTCTAAGAGTATTTTTTGATTGGAGCACCTGGGCTGAGAAAACTTTTCTCTGGCCGTTTAGTGACTTTTTAACTTGATAGATGCTCTTTGTATGGACTTGTTAGTGATGGGTAGGTTTGGTAAACATAGAATACTTAGTATTTTGGGGGGATTTTTGGGGTATTTGTTTGATTCCAGTACATCCTTACAGATGAAGGCATTTAAAAAAATAACAAACAATTCAGCAGGAACAGTTAGCTGAAGCTGATGTGAGACTGACACAACAATGAGGAAATGACCACAATAATTTAACATTTGGTTATGGAAATTATATTTGCATGAGCATCAATACTGAGATTTTAAAGAGTCAATATCCACTTATCAGTACTTCAATATTGATACTCCATCAGTAGTTAAAGTATCAACAAACTTAAGACGTTTCAGACATAAATGTACTCAGACATAAGTTTCAGACACAAATGTACTTTAAAGTGTTTATTCAAATATGTACTTTTTATTCTTATAGAATATTACAAATTATGGTCCAGAATCACTTTTTTCAGTGTATGACTCACTATATAGCAATATATTGTCTACTTATATATTGCCATATATGTTAAAATATATGAGAAATGTTATCATATATTGAAATATATTTTCTAATGTATTGCAATATACATTCTAGTATATTGCAATATATTTTTGTTTCGTAAGGGGTAGCTCAGGCTCCGCCCCCTTTACCCTGCTTCACAGCGCTGCCGCTGCTGCTGCAGGGACCAGACACACACACATGAGGAGACTTTCCTACTTTTTACATGACAGAGGCCAAAATATCTCTTTGTGGATCTATTTTAAACAATGTTTAAGTGTGAAAAACACTGCGCTGTTCCCGCGATGTCCGCGCGTATATTTAATATTATATATTTTTCGCGCTAACTTTTACAATGTTTAGGACTAATTATCTCTGTCAATATTGGTCCTATCTTTACGAAATAAAAACTGAGACAGAGTTTAGACCGTTTTCTGTCAGAATAAGTCCACTACAAGTCTGTGTGTGGAGGAGAAGATTTGCTACAGCTGCTCAAAGATACGAAACTTAATTTCATGACCATGGAAAAATCTCACGAGACAGATCAGTACGTGTGCGCACAGTATCGTGACAGTTTGATCTCGCGAGATCTCGCGGCACGAGATCTCGTCCCATCCCTAGCGCTCACACAACAACAGTATACATGTGCACTCGCTCACACAACACAGCAGTATACACGTGTACGCGCTCACACAACA
Organism: Mugilogobius chulae; assembly: GCA_038363315.1. Taxonomy (NCBI): domain Eukaryota; kingdom Metazoa; phylum Chordata; class Actinopteri; order Gobiiformes; family Gobiidae; genus Mugilogobius; species Mugilogobius chulae. Next base: position 29,347,874 of record CM076402.1, read on the forward strand.
CAGCAGTATACACGTGTACGCGCTCACACAACACAGCAGTATACACGTGTACGCGCTCACACAACACAGCAGTATACACGTGTACGCGCTCACACAACACAGCAGTATACACGTGCACGCGCTCACACAACACAGCAGTATACACGTGTACGCGCTCACACAACAGCAGTATACACGTGTACGCGCTCACACAACACAGCAGTATACACGTGTACGCGCTCACACAACACAGCAATATACACGTGTACGCGCTCACACAACACAGCAGTATACACGTGTACGCGCTCACACAACAGCAGTATACACGTGTACGCGCTCACACAACACAGCAGTATACACGTGTACGCACTCACACAACACAGCAATATACACGTGTACGCGCTCACACAACAGCAGTAAACACGTGTACGCGCTCACACAACACAGCAGTATACACGTGTACGCGCTCACACAACACAGCAATATACACGTGTACGCGCTCACACAACAGCAGTAAACACGTGTACGCGCTCCACAACACAGCAGTATACACGTGTACGCACTCACACAACACAGGAGCATACACGTGTAACCAATAACATGCAGGTTAGGGAACACTTGGTGGTAGTCGGAGGTTGAAGCGCCTAGTGCTTAAGCGAATTGCCTCTGGTTAGCTGCCCCAGGGCAGTTTACTGTCACTGAGTGGGGAGGGGGGGTTCATCTCACTGTGAAGCGCTTTGTGACTCTGTCTGTGAAATGCGCTATACAAATAAATATTACTTACTTACATACGCGCTCACACAACACAGCAGTATATATGTGTACACGCTCACACAACACAGGAGTATACACGTGTACTATCACTGACACAATCATTCATTCATTTGCTTTTAGACTCAGAGAAAGCAGTTTGAAAGTGGTCCAAACCTATGGGTCATGTTTGTGTTTCATATGTGTAGGCCACCTCCGTGAAAACGAACATCTATAAAAAAAACTTTGTCAATCATTGGTGCTGTTTTGTGCTGCAAAAAGTTTTGATTGTGCTGCTTTAGTTTTTGAGATATTAACAATTCTTTTACAGATCAAATTATGGCAATGCAGCTTCTCTGGAAGCTTCAAAAAGCTTCAAAATGGTCCAAAATGTTTTAGTTTTTTCAAATATTTACCATTTTATTCTGATTTCCTAAGGCCATTGCTAACATCTGGCCGGAAATAACATCATCAGACTAAAAAACTATTTACTGTATGTGTTTTATAAATATGCTACTAAAAAATAAAATATGCCCAGCACTAAACAGCACAAACAAAGCATAATTGATTGACGCCATTTTGGAACTTTTTTTTAAAGTTTCCCGAGAGGCTGTATAACACTAATATGACCTATGAAACAATTGTTAATATCTTAAAAATTAAAGCAGCACAAACAAAACTTTTTGCTGCACAAACAATTGACAATTGAGTTTTTTTGTAGATGTGCGTTTGATGGAGGGCTAACTTCACGGAGATGTGTAGATCAGTAGCAGGCTTCATTTATAAGAACATTTATTTGTGATTTTTAAGACAATAAAACCTTTTTTTTAACCCTTTAACTGCCTCACCAAGAAAAAAACAAGGGAAAAAAAATATTTTTTTTTTCTTTTTCTTTTACCCTTAGAAGAGTCATAAGCAGAATCAATGATTTTTACTCTACAAACTCTGTGTTTTTTAAATGATTGATCTCTACCAAACAGTTGCCTGGAGAATCCAGCCTCACCGCTGCACCAGCGGATGAGTCTGGTCGCCCTCGAGTCAACTGGATTTCTAGGGCGGAACAAAGCTCACCTAACAGACAGCGGAGGGAACCAATCAGAGAAGAGCGTAAAGGCTTCTACTGCCGTAAGCTGTTGGGATTTCTCTCGCGCTGTCATCTGCCGGTAAGGGCGTTCCCCTTGACCATCTTGAACACGACTATTGACGCGATGTCTTTTTGGTAATTTAAAACGGCCTTTACCGGTGAATGGAACAAACTCTCGGTTTTCCGGTGCGCCATGTTGTTTATCCTTCCGCCGCGCTGCCTAGATCCATGCGCGCTGTGCACAGCAGGGACGTTGTTAGCCAAAACCACATGACTGAAATAAACGATTTTCATTGCAAGGTACGATCTGGATTTCGAAGGAAACGCCCTTGGAGGTGAGGGCGACCAGACTGACATTTTCTCTGTGTAAAAATACAGAGAAATGTCATTCTGGATCCCAGGCAAACCAAACGGTTGAGATGTCACTTGATGGTTAAAGTACAAAACGTCATACAAATACCTTGAACAATAAACTGATTAATATAAACAGCTAATTTTGAAAGATATAAAGAACAAAAACTCTTTATTTCTTTGATTATGGCACAAATTGTCTCTTATTTTTATTACAAACAAAGAGAATATTGCTTCAAATGAGCAAATATTAAATATCTAATTTTCCCATTTGTATAAAGTAAAACAGCACAAACTTAACACAGAATATACGTCTACCTATGTTCAAAAAGATAAAGACATGTTTGCAAAGATTTTTTAATATTGCATTTATCGTTTCAATATCTCAACACTCCTCACATGAGCCATATTTATGGTCAACTGATCAAAAGTTGACCAGATATATGTTGAGGTGTTGCTAGTTTCCATTTTAACTTAGATAAAACATAACAGAAAAACATCAACTAACATAATAAAATATCTCTTCTCTCATCTGTGCAGTTGTGCATCAGCACACGTCTGGTGTGTGCATAAGATCCAGTTAACTTCTGGTGATATGCTGCTAAGCATTCCTGGTTTGTATTCAAATAAAGGCAAACGCTGCATTTCCACCTGAACACTCCCTTTCGACAAAGGTTGCATCGTTCTCACTTTTCACTGTGAAGAGGCCAGTGTCCCAGGATGTTTAGAGCACATGTGGTTGTGGTTGTTGTTGAACTTGTTCAAACTGTGAGCGATACCAGTTGGAATCGTTAAACACCAATTTATTTTGAGGGAGTCTCCACTTCTTCAGGCTTTTCAAAAGAACTTTCTCCTGCAACATCTACTTGTGATGCTAAAAATCACCATCTTCTACTTGATCATTGTAATCGCTCAGATCACCTTCAGATTCCTGAGGATTTTCTAGGTCAAGCGTCCATTTGTGCAGCTTTGCACCATAGAAAGATTTAGTATCCATCCCGAAGTCATTTAACAAATAATACATTCATTTATGAAAAAAACACCTCTCTTTTACCAGGGTCTCTTTTTCAGCGATGAAAAACACAATTACAGCACAAGACATGCTACAGCAAAATGTCCTTACTGAAAGTAAAATCAAATAATGTAAAAAAAAAAAAAAAAAAAAAAACAGCAAAGCAGGCCTGGAATTTTCTTCCTGATCAACTAACTCTTTTAAATGATAAGGCAAGATTCAAGGTAATACTAAAGCAGTTTTTGGTTAAAACAGAATCCATGTCATCTTGCGTGAAAGCAATAACATGAATCTTAGCAAAACCACTTTTCTAATCTCAACCTAAAGCCCTAAACTTATGCATTTTAGTAACTCCATTAAACCTAAAAAAAAATGCCCCAACGTGGCTTCAACCCAAACTTCTGTCTTTAAAACGCTCCAAGAATAGCGTCTCTATCTGACACTTTTCACAACATGAAACAAAGAAGTCATAAAATAGACACACAGAAAAGGATGACAAACATCCTTATGCTTCACTGTTAACATGTCACACATTTCTCTGAGTCTGTGTTGGTTCTGCAGACTGTTTATCTTCTAAAATAGCACGTGTTTATAGCTCAACGCTGCATCTGCCCGTTTCCGGGGTGAGCAGCTGAACCTTCCAGAGCCGACCAGCTGTGGACATGTGTCTTTATTAATAATTCACAGAGTCGTTTGAGCAGACGGAGCGCTGTAATGAACTCTAGCCCTGTCTGTCTGCTGCTGCTGGTCCTTCATTCACGGGTCTGAAACTGAAGGTGGGACATTTCAGCTCCAGAGTTCGTTCCCATCGACAGAATGACCTTAAACATCTCCACAAAGTCACAGTGCTTAGCTTTGGCTTCACTCTAAATCCTGGGTATTTCTCCGCTTTCTCACTTTTCTTTCTCAGAAGTTTCAGACAGACACATAGGTTTGTAGAGGTTATGTACTGACTTTATGTTCATTCTACAAAGTATTCCTCAACAGTCTGAGTGTCTTAAAGGAACTGTATGTAAAATGCACAACTAGTGGTTTAAAAACTTCTACAATCATAGATGAACTTGTGTTGTCAGATTGTGAAATAATCCACATATTGAGATGCTAATGACCAATCAGGAACAAGGATTACTGTGAATTATAGGTAAGACACCTGACTCTTTGTCATGGTTTGTTCTCAAGAATAACATTTGTACACAATGTGGGTGGGATTCCAGTTCTTTGCATTTATTGCTGCCTCCCACTGGAGTCTTCTGTCTTCATCAAGATGTAAAGGAAAAAGCTCCAGACTTATGCCCCAAATAGCTCGCACACGTGAGCAACAGGCGTGCGCCCTCGGCGGGCAAGTTGCTTGGCGGAGAGCGCAGACCGGGAGCGAGGGGAGAGAAGCGACTGCAGCTGCTGCCTCTGTGTCTCCCTATGAGGAAGTCAACGGCAGCACAGCTTATAGAACAACCCCATCTAAACAAAAGTTGGTCATATATGTTTGTCTTTATCATTTGTATGGGCTGGTTAGGTCAGACGTGTGAGTTTTTTAAAGGAAAAAAAGAAGTGTAAAATCACTGTCAGTTTCTCCTCTTGATGTTTCATCAGTGTGTGCTGGGCTGTAGAGCTGCGGTAGTCTTGAAATGCATCATAACAAGCATATTTTCTGTGCAATTTGACTGAAAACCGCTTCACTGCGCGAACCTCGAGTGGAAAAAAATTGTGTATTTTGGATTGGTGAGCGGCTTTGTCTGTGCCTCAAGGCGCGCGACTGCTCGATGCTTTGGCGTGCTGTGTGCTAGGTCGGACCCACAGAAATAGGCTCGTAAGTGAAACGAGCCTGGCGCCTGAATGCGCACTTCGCTTGCCGTTCCCTCCAAAATCCTCGTGCGGTGTGTTTGGCTCCTTAGACTTACAACCTCCTGCTTGTTACTTCCACAAGATACAGACAATTGAAATCAATAAAAGTCACTTAAAAACAGCAAAGTTTCTATAGTTGTAATGGACACAGACAGAGCTTTTGCCTCCGCTCTTATTCCATTGAGCCTCAATTCGAACAGCTCTTAACTAGGGGTGTCAAAAAAGTCCATTAATTGAGATTAATGAATTTTTTTAATCGCATTCATCTATTTGAAATCTTTAACTTCATTGTTTCCATATGCAAGTTGCAAAGTGACATAGGGTTGTTCGACTTGACAATGTAGTAACAAAAAACTTCCTAAAGTCTTCATTTTTTGCAATATATTGATATTTCCATCTGCAATAATAATGTAATGAATTCAGTTGGATTAAAACAAAACAAAAGCACTTAAACTGAGTGTTTTCTCAGCATTTTTTAGGTGAGATTAAAAATAGATTAATTAATTACAGATCATAATTAATTGATCTTTCACCAATTAAGCCAAACATCCGGTTTGGGCTTAAGTGGTTAGTGGCTATGGGGACAATTTGATGAATTCGGACGGAGCCTCAGAAATCTGCAGCTAGGATCCCGCCTCAGGCCACGCCCCTTTCACAATTCTGTGTCATCATGATAAGACACGCAAATGAGTGATTTAAATAAACATGAGCTGATCATGAGTGACTTTGACTGACAGAGGGAGGAGCAGAGGAGACACACAGCAGGACACATCTCACAGACTCAGAGAACGTTTTTTCAAGAGTGAATAGATACAGTCGATGACGCGTCACTGTTGGGGGCGTGGCCTGCTGAAGGGGGAAAACATCTCCTGCCTCACCATAATAAAGAATGGGAAACTAAACTGTCTACCTCTTTTAAGACGTTTTTTAAGACGTGATTAAATGTATTTTTAGCACAACTAATTCAAGTCAGGTGACAACCGGGTTTAAATGGAGGTTACTGAGATGTTATGTCAGAAAAGTAAAGAGAAAGTTAAAAAAGATGCTCGGCGCTAGCATTTAGCTCGCAGCTTCCGTTAGCATTGCTAGTTATATTTACATACTTGGAAGGTTGAATCACTGTATTTATCCCCGTGTCTTCGTGTCTGTATTTGACACAATATATCTCCTAATGTCCACATTTGCTGTTGTAGTTTTTAACAGTGACTGATAAAGCTGTTGTTCTGATTCACTCCCCATGTTAACTTTACCCCTCGAAGGTCCGTTAGTGGGCGTGGCCTTTGATGCCGACTGTATCTATGTTGCTTCTCTGAGACACTTTTACATACTGTCGCTGAAAACACACTGTCATTTAAAAACACGTTGGTCTACTTTATCAGAAGCACTGTTTTGGTGCAGTAAAATGGCTTATAAATCCAACCGTCCATTGACTTTTTGCTCAAAACTACAGAAACTTATAAGCGCCGCCTCTTTATTTGAAAACTGAACTTTAATTGGCCACAGATTTTAAGTTCCTGTTTTTGTTGTTACATGACATTTCATAGAATCTGAATTTTTGAGTAATCGCACGTAAATACACACGAGTGGCGGGGATAGGTGGCAGGTGAAGACAGCACTGGAGCATCAGCAAGATTGAGTGAACTAATGATGAAAGAACTGCTGTAACCTGATTAATAACTCAAAAAAGTAGATTTTACGTAGGTCTCCTTAAAATAATTCACTAAACTAGAGTGAGTTTTGATGATAGAAAAATTCATGGTTCTCAAAAAAAATTATTATGTCAGTCAAGTTAAATTTCCAAAGCTATAATACGTATCTTAAAGCCTAAACATATGAAATCAAATGTAACAGAAACAAGCAAAAGGCAGAGTTATTAAAGTCACAATAGATTTACTGTGGGCTGGAAGAATCACCGGAGCATAAATCATTTCAGTCTCCAAATCCCCAAACAAACTAACGCAGAGGATTCTCCGAGTACAAATGTATAGTTTTATTATCAGACACGTCCCAAATGGAAAGATATATATTGTCCTATTCGATCTCTGCACATGTAAAGAAACATGACCAAAGCATTTCTGACTCTATTTCAGAATCAGAAATGCTTACAAATACAAATAATCGACAAACACACAAACACTGCTCCTTGTGAAAAGAAAAGTCCATCTCCACATTATTTACTGCTATGGATATGGACGAATCAAACCAAACAGTCTCAAAGGCTCCAGAAGACGTACCCTGCTTCAGTTTTGACCTCATCAAATCATTTTATTTGCGCAGATTTAGAGAGATATTTTTTTCACCCAAGTAAATATACGTAAATACTATTATTGGCTATGATTCAGAGAAGAGATGAGGTCAAGACCAAACCTCCAGGGCCCAGAGAAGAGATGAGGTCAAGACCAAACCCAGGCCAGAGAAGAGGTGAGGTCAAGACCAAACCTCCAGGGCCAGAGAAGAGATGAGGTCAAGACCAAACCTCCGGCCCAGGAAGAGATGAGGTCAAGACCAAACCTCCAGGGCCAGAGAAGAGATGAGGTCAAGACCAAACCTCCAGGGCCCAGAGAAGAGATGAGGTCAAGACCAAACCTCCAGGGCCCAGAGAAGAGATGAGGTCAAGACCAAACCTCCAGGGCCCAGAGAAGAGATGAGGTCAAGACCAAACCTCCAGGGCCCAGAGAAGAGATGAGGTCAAGACCAAACCTCCAGGGCCCAGAGAAGAGATGAGGTCAAGACCAAACCTCCAGGGCCCAGAGAAGAGATGAGGTCAAGACCAAACCTCCAGGGCCCAGAGAAGAGATGAGGTCAAGACCAAACCTCCAGGGCCCAGAGAAGAGATGAGAAGAGAGATGAGGTCAAGACCAAACCTCCAGGGCCCAGAGAAGAGATGAGGTCAAGACCAAACCTCCAGGGCCCAGAGAAGAGATGAGGTCAAGACCAAACCTCCAGGGCCCAGAGAAGAGATGAGGTCAAGACCAAACCTCCAGGCCCAGAGAAGAGATGAGGTCAAGACCAAACCTCCAGGGCCAGAGAAGAGATGAGGTCAAGACCAAACCTCCAGTTCCCAGAGAAGAGATGAGGTCAAGACCAAACCTCCAGGGCCCAGAGAAGAGATGAGGTCAAGACCAAACCTCCAGGGCCCAGAGAAGAGATGAGGTCAAGACCAAACCTCCAGGGCCCAGAGAAGAGATGAGGTCAGACCAAACCTCCAGGGCCCAGAGAAGAGATGAGGTCAAGACCAAACCTCCAGGCCAGAGAAGAGATGAGGTCAAGACCAAACCTCCAGGGCCCAGAGAAGAGATGAGGTCAAGACCAAACCTCCAGGCCCAGAGAAGAGATGAGGTCAAGACCAAACCTCCAGGGCCCAGAGAAGAGATGAGGTCAAGACCAAACCTCCAGGGCCAGAGAAGAGATGAGGTCAAGACCAAACCTCCAGGGCCCAGAGAGAGATGAGGTCAAGACCAAACCTCCAGGGCCAGAGAAGAGATGAGGTCGAGACCAAACCTCCAGGGCCCAGAAAGAGATGAGGTCAAGACCAAACCTCCAGGGCCTAGAGAAGAGGTGAGGTCAAGACCAAACCTCCAGGGCCACGAGAAGAGATGAGGTCAAGACCAAACTCCAGGGCCCAGAGAAGAGATGAGGTCAAGACAAAACCTCCAGGGCCCAGAGAAGAGATGAGTTAAGACCAAACCTCCAGGGCCCAGAGAAGAGATGAGGTCAGACCAAACCTCCGGGCCCAGAGAAGAGACGAGTCAGACCAAACCTCCAGGGCCCAGAAGAGACGAGATCAGACCAAACCCAGGGCCAGAGAAGTGATGAGGTCAAGACCAAACCTAAGGACCCAGAGAAGAGACGAGGTCAAGACCAAACCTCCAGGGCCAGAGAAGAGATGAGGTCAAGACCAAACCTCCGGGGTTTGGCTTAAAAATACAAAATTTAACTCTAATAATAAATAAATAAATACATGTAGAACATCAAAAGCTAAGCTAAAACAATGAGACTTGAGCCTGCTCTTAAAAACCTGAATGTTCCATAGACGGGGTCGTAAAACTGGAAAGACGCCTTGCCGTGAGTGTGTGTCCTGACTTTGGGAATGACTAGGAGCTTGCTGCCAGAGGAGCGCAGGGTCAGCAAGGGTTCATAAGATAAAAACAGTTCTGAAAGATATAAAGGCCCAAAACCATTAAGACACTTAAAAACCAGTAAAAGGCTTCAAAATCGATCCTAAAACACACAGGAGCCAAAGCAGCGATTGTAAAACTGTTTAGGTATGATGTAATGTGTTCCTGTGGCAGAGTGGTTAGCACAAGTGTAGTAGTGAATCTAAATGGCCCGGTTGATTAGACAGGACACTTAATCCATGGACTAGCATTTGTCTCTGCGGGCCTAATAAATGAGCTCTCATTCCAGTCGTCCGGTTCAGTGTTGACGTCCGCCCTGCCAAAATGTCACAGCCGGGTTTGATTCATGGAGGAGCAGACTCATCGCACCCATCACTGTTCAATTTCAACTTTTAATTAGATCTGAAGAAGAGAGTCTTCACTGTTTACAAGGGAGTTAAGATTAAGATTATACAAGTGTAAGGACTGTAGTCTCCAAACTAGAGGTAATGGCAAGAATGGAACAGAAGCATTCTAAAGTTGCTAAAGGTGCACTGTGTAACCTTTCGTCAGTGTTGTTTCTGACCTGAGAAGAACTCAGACTGTAAGATTAAAGTTTCAACTCAATCTCACTGAAATGTGTATCACACTATTGTAAATGCAAATGTAGAACACATCATTTCTCCTTTTGTTGCATGTCTTTAATATGTGTTGCCCCAGTTCATGCATGCAGTGGATGCAAAAATGTTTAGTTTTTGTTTTTTTGTTTATTTTAGTATCGGAATCCTAATCTTAACTTTTTTTTTTTTTTTTTTAACCATGATTAAAACTCTTTTGCAAAAGCATCCTGGCCAAGAGGTAACAGCAATCTAGCAGACAAAACACAATGATGGGTCTTCCACCTCAAGTTAGTTATAAAACGTAAAGCACCATGAAAACGTGGCAATTTTTGTAACTTCAGAATTAAACTTTGCCGTTAAACCCAAAGAAAATATCCTCACGTGGCTTCAATACCTGTTTATAAGACGCAAAGATAATGTGTTTTAGGGCAATGTAAAATGACATGAAGCACAAAGGCAGAGATGCTTGTACCAGATTCTAGATTTACGGCTAATTTTCATCTGTAGTCCTGGAGAGGGGAAAGGGGAGCACACTCTCTCTTTGACTTGAGACTGACTTGGACTTGTCTCTCTTTGACTTGGACTTGACTTGGACTTGTCTCTCTTTGACTTGAGACTTGACTTGGACTTGTCTCTCTTTGACTTGAGACTTGACTTGGACTTGTCTCTTTGACTTGGATTGACTTGGACTTGTCTCTCTTTGACTTGGGACTTGACTTGACTTGTCTCTCTTTGACTTGAGACTTGACTTGGACTTGTCTCTCTTTGACTTGAACTGACTTGACTGTCTCTCTTTGACTTGAGACTTGACTTGGACTTGTCTCTTTGATTGGACTTGACTTGACTTGTTTCTCTTTGACTTGGGACTTGACTTGGACTTGTCTCTCTTTGACTTGGTACTGGATTCAGACTTGAGACCTGTGTGGCAAGATTTTAGAAGGTAAGCGAGTTGGGCATGGGTCAGAGGACTTGTCTTCAGTGAGACGACTAGAGGAAAAACTGCTGTTGTGTCCACGACATTTAACCCATATTACCAAGTATAGATCTGGTGTATGTGTGTGTATGTGTGTGAATGGTTGGGGCTGATGCTGCGAAATGAAAGCCTCACTTCTCTCAGAAAATGAGCAATGCAAGAAAGTGAGGCGTTATTAATTGTCATGAAAAGCGCTGTATAAATCCAATTTGTTATTAATAAATTCATTTTCATTGAACAACTGTTATTTCTCCCTCCCTTCAATGCTTAAATTCAAATGATTTCATAGGTTTTCAAAATAAACGCAAACTGACAAAGTGCCACAAAAACTCATCTTCCAGGTTGACGTCCCAGTCTGCAGAAACATGACGAGTACATGTACGTGCACATTATCGTCCCTGCGCTCTCTGCTGAAGACATAATAGCGGTAATCTCGTCTGGGATTGTTCTGAACGCAGCTGGAGCCCATTCTCCTGCTCCGGTCCGTCGCCAGGGAGATGTATCGATCCACTCCTCCTTTTGGTACGTCCACTTCATCATTTTCATCACTTTTGTTTCGTTCGCTGTCCTTTCACATGACGTATCTATGACTGCCTGATTTCCTTTGACCGTTTAACTGTAATCATCTCACAGAAAGGAGCAGGTGCTGTTCGAACGACCATCCAGGCTACACTCAATAAGAAAATCATTATTCAATACATGCAGTTGTTTCAGTTGTGATGGTTATGGCGTTCCAACTTATGATCGTATGAAATATTTGAACCTTTTAACAGAAGCCAGACTGATGTTTAGCACTTTCTCCACATCATTCGGACTTTCTGGTGAAGCGTTAAGAAAATGAATTTGAGTGAAAAGAGAAAAGCTCCGCCATCTTTGCTAAAGAGCTGGTTCATATGGCCGCTTCATTTTTGCCTTCCACACAAACCAGTGCTGCCATTTTGAAGATACAGGTTAGATTAGTGAAAATAATGCTTTTATAACAAATCAATTAGTTCTTAGAATAACCTACTTTAGACTTTATATTTTGTATAATATGATATTGTATTAACCCTAGAGCACTATCGCCGGGTGAATTTCATCCGAGCAAATGTATTTACATGATTTTCAATATGTTGCATTTTTCTTAGTGTCATGAGTCCCTGGGCAGCTTCACCATTGTTTTTGATTTCTATGAAGGTGTGAGTGTTTATCTTCCCCAAAGCCCACTTTTTCCTACAGACTTGCTTTCGGGTGATTTTCACCCGGCGATAGTGAAACAGGGTAATGTACGTTTTGGGTGGATTTCACCAGTGATAGTGTTAGTGTTTAAAATCAAGAGATCATGCCACAAGTCAAGGGTGACAACATTCAGGTTTACCATATTTTCATCATATTTACTGTCCCTCGTCAACTCCAGCTCATTCTGTCTCAGGATTAGTGTCTCTGACATCTCAGCTAGTGAGTAACACAGGTTTGCTTTCGGATGATTTTCACCCGGCAACAGTGATAGAGGGTAATGTACGTTTACTTTTTTTTTTTTTTTTTTTTTTGCTAAAAGCTACAATATGTAGTTAGCTATTTATATGAATTATGAATATATATCACAAAGTGGTGATTTCAAAGTGAATTCTTATGGTGAAAACAATATTTTAATTAAGTGGTCATTTTTACACAATGAAAAAATACCACGTTTTTGTTCCTCTCTCCTGTAGCTGTTTGCGTGTCCAGTCTGAGCTTCACCAGGAAGTCTCACATGTCTCAGGAATGAGTCGACCAAAGATCAAGTTTCCTGTATCAGTATTTTTTTTAGGAATTTTTTGTTCTCAAAATCCAAAATTTTCAGTAATTTTCGAGCATGTTTGTAGGATCTTCCTACATTTTTATTTTCCATTTTGTTCCACATACCACTGTTGAAATAAAAGAAAACCACTGTAATTTATCAAGTGTTGTCATATTTTGATCTATTTTTTATGATAAGTACTTTTTTTTTGGTATATTATATCGGGTGAAAATTACCCGGCAAAAGTGATGGTGTTACTTTTTATAGCAATAGTGTTCTAGGGTTAAATAGTGTAGAAATGTGGACAATACTGCTGCTTTTGTTTCAGATTAACTTTTTTTTTTAATGCAGAGTGCACACGTGAGCTGTACTTCCTGTGATGTCATCAAGTTCACTTGTTACAAAACTTAAAAAGCCAAGTACAAGCTTATGAACTCCTCAAGTACATTTTCCAAGTCTGCTCCCACAAGTCTGTACCAGGAGACCAGGGGCCTCATTTATAAAGGTTTGCGTAGGATTTTTGCTGCACAAGTGCGTACACCTAGTGGCCACAGGTGGCGTGCGCCACGCAAACTCCATATTTATAAAAGCCTCCGTGCACTCTCCTCCTGCAATCTGTGCTTTATAGATCCCACCTGCTTCTAGAATCTGCGCATGTGAAGCAGCGTCAGACCACGCCCTCTCCACACCTCCAATTCACCATGAAAAGTGACTTATGAATAATATTTTAATAGACATGAAGCGATAATCAGTGGGTTTGACACACTCTCGAGGGGAGGCAAAGAGGGAGGGTGTCAGAGGGAAGACCCCCAGCAGCTCAAGCACGATAAGCATGTCAGCAGCAGGCTTGCTTGGTGCTTCTCGCCAATTGCGTTCGGGGAGAACTGTTTCCAGAAGTTTATCATTGTCCCAGAAAAAAACACACAAAAGGTGTGGATTCATGAGCAACAAAATCTTCGAGTAATGCGATGAAAATTGTCGTGGCAAACGATCTATATAGCTCTATGAGTGAGGAATATCAGGAGCCCAGCCTGTCACCATTTATCAGTGAGTATATCCGTCGAAAACCCCGGGTGTTAGGGTGGTGTATACGGAGAGATGTGTGGGCGCTGAGCTTTGTGGCTGGCAGTCGTCCCTCTCCTGCTGCGGTGCGCCGCTGGGGACCGAGTAAAGGGGTGGGCCGGCCGCCAACGAGACAGTCGGGGAAGGGGGTGGGGGGGGGTGGCGGGGGGGTGGTTCTCGGGGGGAAAAGTGGGTGGCAAGGTGTCTATGGGCAGGAGCTCGACGAGGAGGAACAAGCGATAGTGACTCCGGTAGGAATCCTCACAGAAGTAATACGCTAAGAGGCCTAATCTTTACGAGAGTGATTTAGGGAGTGTGTTATTAGTCTGTCCAGGAGAGAACGGACGAACACAAGACGACCGCGTGGAGGGTTCGGCGTCCGGAGGTGGATATAGCGCAATCGAGTTGACGGCAAGAGCGCGCCTGTGGAAGTCGTTGGACATTCAAACTAGTCCGGACATGCGTCCGTAGGAAGCGGACAGCATTGCTTGATGTATCACCACTTCTCGCATTCTGTTCGCTCCCTTCTACGTCTCTCGAGACGGCAGGGGTCACGTCGCCACCGCAACGTAAAATCCAGAACAATCACAATTGACCGACAAAGGGGAATGAAATGACCAATAACAGTAAAGAAAGATTTATATAGTTATATATAGAGTTAGCCAAGGAAGGAGAGCTAATTGATTTTGGGTTTAGAGTGATGCGTGTAAAGGGGGTGGGAATTATAAGTTTGTTACTTGTCTGTCCCACTTCCTTTTCGGATTCATTTTATAGAAATCAGCATGTATTGTGAACTACTGATGTTGTATGTTTGCAAGTTTTTTTGTTTTTGTTTTTTACGTGATCTCCGAATAAATCATTCATTCATTCAATTCATATAAAGAGTAAAACTTATTCTGAAAAATGTGCTGGTTGCCACCCTGAAGCTGTCCCGAGGATATATAAACTAATAATAAACTTTTTTTTTCTGTTTATCTGTTATGAATGTTGTTAAATTACTTATATTATGATTTGAAAATGTCCCATTGTGCGCACTTCTTCAAACTGGACTGACATTTCAGATAAACAAAGCCTCTTGCACGCTGCAGGAACGCACAGACGCAGCGTTCAAAAGCGGTTTGTGTCTGGAGATAAACATGAGAATTAACATGTATAGAGGCACTTTCTGACATAAAAACGCTGTATGGTCTGAACACACATTAGCCTCAAGTAGCAGTAAAAGTATCACACATCCCACACAACACGGGAGCCTGTGTTTGCTCTGGTTCTGCAGGCTAACTCTGAACACCCTTGAGCTCTTTCATTATCTCTGTCAATTACCTCCGCTCTGAGTGCATCCACACGCCACACAGCAACACAATTAGCATAGCAACTGGTTTACATTCACAAGCCCTCGGAGGATTTGAGCCAGCGGAGACGAGCTTATCACGGAGCAGATTTGATCATAGCAGGTTTCAAAGTCTGATTCTGGATTAGTGTCGGGATTATTGGTTTGAAATGGTAATTGTGATAAAGCAAGGCACAATTAAAGAACATGTCAGCGCTTTGAATTCAGTTGATTTTCATTCCTAATGCTAAATCTATAGGAGACATTAATTTTCATGATGCATGTAGATCAGTAATATTAAAACCACAAAATTGGACTTAAACCGGCCGCCCCCGCTCGTTGTAGTAATAAGCCCCGCCTCTTTATAGTGATAAGCCCCGCCTCTTTAGTCATGATAAGCCCCCCCCTATTCATAGTCATAAGCAGTGTCGGGAGTGACAGTGCAACTCATTACTCATAAATGTTGATAATATATTACAGTTACAATCTGAGTAACTCAAGTAACTTCCATATAAATAAATTCCTTTTATATTCTATTGAAAACAACACTTCAGGACCAAAACACCACTAAGGTGAATCAAATAGTATAAGGAAAATGTGTTGTGACGTCACATTTCCATAAAGTAACCAGTAAGTGTAAATGTAACAGGATTAGTGTCTTAACAAATGTGTGATGAGCTCAAAGTAACTCACAGTAGTGTAACTCAGTTACATTTTTGAGACAGTAATATTGTAATACAAATGTATTACATTTTTCTCCTCGTAACTCAGACCTGGGCAGACTGCGGCCCGGGGGCCAGATGCGGCCCTCCGAATACGTTTTACTCTTTATATCTCTTCTATTCAATTGATTTGGCTATGGAGCATGCATCTTTGCTTGTTGTCCTAATATTATCACAATAATTGTCAAAATTGTAGATTAAAAACCCTATAATTTCCAAAAATGTGCCACAGTAATGATAATTTGTTACACCAATGACTGTGGTCCGGCCCCCCACCACTTGTTCTGGTTCGAATAATTGCCCAACCCTGCCGTAACTAGTAATATATCATGTTTCACATTTTGAAAGTAACTTACCCAACACTGGTCATAAGCAGGTATGTGCAGTCAGTATTGCCAGATGTACGATAATTATTGTTTTTTACGATAATTTCAGCCCCTGTACGATGTACGATCAATAATTCCTTAGTCACTGTAAAACTCTATGTAAATGTACGATCATTTCGAAGCACCAGGTCTTTTCTTCGTCTTAACTGACTTGAGCTCACATAAAAGACTGACAAACTGATCCAGGATCAGCAAACACTTAACACAGCGTGAGCTTTACCGGTGTTCTGTGATTTTATTGGTCGACAGCACCACGCCTGCTCCAATGAGCTGAGACCAAACATAGTAGACTTGAGAAAACTGAGGCACTCAAAAATTAAGAAAGATAAAAGCCTTTATTACAACATGGCAAAAAAGGATAAAATAACGCCAACGCGTTTCGGCCCTTCGGCCTTCATCAGGGCAAACTCAAGCTCAAACTCCAAGTAGCACTCTAGCTTTCAAAAATTCAAATGAGACCAAACATATTTTACTTTTTAAAAAGTATGATTGAGTTCTGTAATAGTATTTTGGACTGTCAAGAGGAGAAAGCTTGCTGTGTGCAATGCTTTAAAGCAATGTTTTATTGTTTCACCCTCCCAACTGAGCCGAACATATTTAAAAATCTATTTCATTGTCTAAAAACCCCCTAACCCTAACTGGCTCGAAACAGAACACAGTTTGGATGTGTACGATATTTTTTTGCAAAATACGATAATTTTGAGGCTCTGGTACCATAATTCAACATTTCCAATCTGGCAACACTGATACTTTTGCCAAAGCCTAATCCCGTCAGATCTCAGAAGCTAAGCATGTTGGGCCTGGGCAGTACTTGCATGGGAGACTTGTGGAGGAACCTCAGGAGCCACAGTGGGACAAACAGAGAAGAAACTCATTGTTGTGTCCTTAGGCAAGACACTTCACCCACATTGCCTAGTCTGGATTTAGTGTGAATGGTTGGTTTTCATTTATTCATTCATTTATCTATTTTTAGCTAAAGATTGTATGGATTGTATGTATGTCATAAAACATTCCTTGTCAAACTAAGTTGAAAATAGTTGTATAGATTTGCAACAACCTTGTACTTGTTATAAAAATCAAAGAAACAAATACTGTATAATCTGTGAACACGCTGAGGTTAATAAAATGTTGGCCAATAGAGAACGAGGTACCTCAAATTCAATTGGCCAGCTCACCATTTTATTTAATTTTTTTAATATTTGTTACTGTTTATTTTTGTTTTCAGTCAAAATTTCACAGCTGTTTTTTTGCTCAGGCTCTGACCATTCTAAAACCGATTTTGAACCCATCCGTAACCTTGTGTAGTTTTCCTTTGGCCCTCATTTAAATGCAAATCTAGTCCCTCCCGGAGCATCGCCTCTTTAACACAACAACTCACTTCAGATACCGTCACCGATAAAAAAATCTCCCAGGACTAACAGTAGATGTGAGTTTGATAATGAAAGTCCGTGTGTTTTGTGCCGTGATGAGGGCCTGGGCTGTCTCACAGGAACACTACTCAATTATGAATATTTAATACACATGTAATGAGATTTGATTGTTCTCAAACAAAGTGCTTGGAATTGAAATGAAGTCGCAGAGGGACTGGAAGCACAGTGAATCACGCTGGACAAGTGGGTAATATAGTGCATTTTACAGTTTATTGAATGTTGTGTTGAAGATGCAAAAATAGACTATCCAGTACCAGTGTATATTCCATATTGTAAGTTGCACTTTTCTCATTCACTGTCCGAACCTCCACACTCAACATTCCCCAGAAAACTGTTGTCGTAGTGAGCTAATCTTCCTTTACGTGGAAACACAGACAGAGCAAAAAATCTGTAGTCTTATGCCGGCAGGAGGTGGCGGAATTGTGCTAGGACTCCAGATGACCTCACCGTGAACCCACACAGCCTATGATAACATGGGCATTGACAGGTTTACAAGTTCTTCAGATCAATAAAATAGCGAAGGAAGCAATAAGGACCAGCGCGCGAGTTAAAAGGGAGATCCCTCGAAACAAGCACGGAGAACCGATGAGGACCTGTATGTGCGCGGGAAGACGCGGATCGCGAGAGTTGGATACAAACACGGAGGAGACAGCTCCCTTTACCGGGCGCAGACAATGAGTTATAATAATGACTAGAGTGAGCGTAGCCAACCTATAGCAACAAATGTCCAGTTCCAGCAGCCATCTTGTGTGGAAGACTTAACTGAAGTTCTCATACAAACTAATAGGAGGCTGAACTTCTAAATTACTTTTTCACTTAAATACTTTGATAATTGAACCTTTTCATGTTTGTACATTTATTTATGCTTCTGTTCAATCAAATTAACGTGAAAAAATCATGAAAAAACATACTTTTATTTTTTGCTACTAAAATCTTCCTTTATAGTAAAAGCAGTTAAGTAAACACATTATGAATTTTGTGTTCATATAGCATAATTACACACAAAAATGCTTTAATTGTGCATCAGGTCCTGCCCAGTGCAGTGTTTTAAGGCTGAATATTTATATTCACAATTCAGGAAAAAAATGACCAAACACAAACAGAAATCAGTTCTCTGTATTATTTGGACTAGAAATATATAAATATATGCTCAATTACCCCTTTAATATATTAATTATCTGACCTTGTTTTTACATTGTTTTTTAATTAGAATGTTGCTGCCTTTCCCCTCGCAAGATGGCTGCCGCAGCCACCACGGCAACAGGCCCCATGCTATCTCTAGTCGTTATTAAACTCATTGGGCATTGGGCGCAGACACTTGAATAGCGTTCACGGTAGAATAGTAGCCTACTTGTTGTGGAGTAGCCTACCTCAAACTTTATTTTTTTCTGAACACACAAATTTGAATGGACTCATTGAATCAACACCCGGCGAGGCATAGGAAGATTAGTTCTGTGTCTCCTCCTCTGCAATACACAGGTAATAGAGCTGGACACTGTTGGCTTTACTTTGTGAGAATGAAAAGGTGCTTTAGTTTAAAGAGACATTTTTGGTGACTGGGCAGTCTTCTTCTACGGTCTTAAAGTAGCGGCTACTGCACTCACATATCAGTGACGTAACCGTTTCATTGGCAACTGTTTTTTTTCTGTTTACATCGCGGTGTATCCACTGAACCTCTACGGCAAAACTACCTCTTGAATCGTATCCAGTGGAACTACGATTCAAATTCAACACGTTGCTCGTTGACGTGTAAAAGAGAAACCAATCTGACATGGAAACATGACGGGTTCGTGAAAGTTGTTGTCGTATAAACTGCCCCTCATTCTCTAATCACTCAATCGCTCCACAGTCCTGCCCTGAACATGAAGCACACAACATGGTAACGTGACTCTGCTGCTAGAAAAAACAAACAAACAAACAAACAACAGAAAAAAACAATCAGCAAAAGTCGTAAAAAAAATGAACTTTTGTAATAAATACTGATCAAGTCCGTCTGACGCCCTCATATTTATGGACTACTAATCGCAATACAAGTTTAGTTTAACTTGAACCAGCAAACAGACTGGATAATTCCTCTTTTACAGCCCAAACTAAGGTAAAGCTAACGTTAGCATCTTTATGGCTAACGGCTTTCAGTTTCAATTGTTTTGTTTATTCTCCCACCTCAACAGTGAGTTTAAGAAGCTCTTTCATCATCTTTCATTCAGTCGTGTTGTTTTCTGTCCATTTTGTTTTCCAGATTTTTGCAGTGCATTAAGGTCTATATCAGTGATTCTCAATCTTCTCAGTCGTGACCCCCTAAATAACAAACGTAGCCATTCGCGACCCTCAAACACAAAATGTAGGCTACTTGCAAACTGAAAAGTAGTTTCAGTCTCATTTTTTATTTTAATTTAAAGACACAAACCTAGATAAAATCATTTTGTAAGCCAGCAAATAGAAATAGACATTTATCACTGTATTTAAAGCTGCAAAACCTTGTTTAATATCTTAATGTTCATTTTTCACATGATCTGGGGACCCCCTGAAATCATTTTGTGACCTCAATGGGGGTCCCGACCCCTAGGTTGAGAACCACTGGTCTATATTGACGTCAAGTGGCATTGTCAGCCTGGCCTAGCCAACGAGCGGTTGCCAAGAGCAATTGGCACCTCACCAATGCAATAAATACTAGAACTAAATGAAGTTCTACCTCTCATGAGCTATTTGCCAGTTGTTCTTTCATGTCAGTAGGACACATATTCATTGAGTTATGACCACAAATAACAACATAATCACATCATTCTACCGTTAATCTGTTAGGGTGCGGGATGGAGCCTATCCCATATTGGGCTTAGCGGGAACACCTGGACATGGCATTGCCGCAGGGTTAGACAGACAAATTCACTCTCATTCCTCACTAAGGAAATTTAAGTGATGCCAATAACTAAACATACATTTTTGGAGTGAGAAAAGAACCAGAAAAACACGGTGAACGAGGAAACATGCAAAAAGACTAAGAAACCTAAGAGAGTGAGAGTTGATATGGGACCGGAGTCACCACACCCCTTATGGGAACCAGAGTTAACATCTGAACAAATCAACATAACATACATAAATTACCATGGTGATAGAAGTCTCATAAAGCATGAGGCCCAAATACAATCTTACCAGGGCCAAAGATAGGCGGCCTGCTAGTGACCATCCATTGAGTGCGCTACTTTTTGACTTGCTGCACATTCGGACACCATACTAAACAGTAATGTACGGTCAGGGGAAATAGTGCCTCACCAAACCATGGGGGAAAATTCATATAATAATTCATATTTGTAATGTGTGGTTGATTTCTTGTGATTTGCGTTGCTCTCCCAGGACTTGGAGGTCTATGGAGCTGAGGTTTGCCTTATTCAGACTTGCACAAATGTCAAAAATATACAATAAGTACATATTCACGCCTCAATATGTTCTGAAAAGCCAAAGTGTAAAATAACCACGAATTTTGTTTTGAAGTAACTCTTGGCCTACCCCAACCCCAGCCCTAAACTTACCCATTTTAGTCACTTGAAGACTAAACTTACCCGGATAATGTTCCCATGTGGCAAAATACGATTATAATTCAAAGTGTCTGTAATCTTATGTAACAGAGGCAGAGCTTTAATATCCAATCCAGGATCGCAAAGAAAAAAAAAAACAACTTCATGTTTTGTCAAATCAACCTTATTTTACGCAGTGACAGTCTTTTAATTAAGTCCTTTTGTCTGAACTCCTGGTAATTCTCGAGGGAAGTGCAAAAACTTCAAACCAACGACAGCGAGCAACAATATGGAAGCAAGCGGAGCGTTACAAACCAGAGCTAATTATTATGCTAATCAACTCCGCCTGTGGGGCTTCCAAACGAGCTGATGTAACTTTAGGAAATGAATACGCACTTTTTTTACGGATAATATTCAACATTTTTGGTGTATTTATATTTATATTTGTTGAGAGGTTTGCACAATACGAACAGTACAGGGATTTGAGGCAGCGGACGTTCTGAGCGTTGGGATTTGGTTTGGGTTTTTTTGCAGCTGAACACGAGAAGAGTTCGTTCGTTTATGAATTCAGTCCGTGTTGAATATTTTGTTGTGTATTGAATAATTGCTCCGCACTGGCCCCGGAGACAAAACAAAAGTGTGCAACTGGTGTCGTGTTTTACAAAAGAGCGACGAGGTTTTGGGGAAATAAATGAAGGCTGAATGTCAATGGGAGAGATTTACTAAAGGGCCTTTTAGTTAGGGAAACATTCTCACTTTGTAATGTATCGTAAAAGCAGCTAACAGGAAACTAGAAGTGTATTTGAACCCCTTAAGGCACAGAGAGGTCATCGCAGGGCCTTGGAACTTATTTGTTTTTGTCTATTTTGTCATCTCATAAAAAATATATAATATATAGGAGATAAAAAGGTTCAAGTCATCTCTGATAAGCAAACATCTCATTTTTGCTAAATTTCCTTCAGTTTTTAAAGAGAAATTGCCCAAACTCAAAACTTGCTCAAAGTATTTTCTGGCCCTAGCGTAGTTTAAGTTAAAAGAACCGTTTGTAAGATTTAGATTTGACATTAGACAAACATGACCATTATGTGTCACAGATACAGGGTCAGCAAGTCCAAATCTGACTTTTACTGAAAGTCTTTGTAAACGCACTTGAGTCCACATAGTTCTCATTAGGCTCCACCCACATTGTGGGTGTAGGTTGAGACAGGTGCGCTGTCAATCAAACGTTGGGGATCCGCCTGTTTCATATGAACCCTACATCTATTTCTAATCCTCAGGCCAACTCTTGTGGCGTTTACACATTTTCAAACACAACCAAACAATAGAGCACCCCCCAAACCAAAAGTGACAGAGTTTCATAATAGTTCATGTGAGACCGTTGGCCCTGGACAGCGATTATTCAGCCTCATGGATCGGCAGTAGTGTCTGAGTTGATCCATTCTTCCATCAGTGCCGCCCTCAGCTGCTGCTGAGTCTCAGGAGGATGTTCACGTTGGTGGACACACACACTGAGCAGATGCCAGACATTTTCAATAGGATCATTGAAACCACCTCTGCAAACTTCAACAACGATAGGCAGAGCACCATTCGATCCCTCTCTGGTTGGACAATCGTGGCATGTGAAGAAGTGTGTTTTTGGCTTCATTCAAAAGTCAACTCTGAGTTTCAAACATGAGTTTGTGTGAATAAACGACCCTGTAATGCACTCTTTATTGTTCTCACATCAAGTCAAGCCAAACCAAGAAATCTGTTCACCTGTCTTCAGCTTAGGCCCCGAACCCACTGCACACTGCAGCGTTTACGCACGTAAGCTCTCGTAACCACAGACGTCCGTCTACGCAGAGGTGGCCCCACTGCCAGCTACAACAACGCGCTGTCGCCCGGCTTGCGCGCCTCTGTTGCAACCACAAAATCATATCTAGCGAGTTATTTCAACTGAATTCTGATGGAAAATGCACCTAAATATTGTACTGGAGTGTTCCTACTGTAGTAAAATGTAAAGGGAGTTCCTTGGCGCCACTGGAAGGGACAAAAAAAGTGTGATGTGACGAAAATGTTTGTAAATACAGCCTAGACAGGAGGAAAGAAACAAACATGCGAGCGCGTATGGATGAGAGAGAGAGAGAGAGAGAGAGAAGGATAAAGCGAGAGAGAAGGATAAAGCGAGAGAGAGAAGGAGAAAGCAAGAGAGAGAAGGAGAAAGCGAGAGGAGAGGGAGCGAGTAGCGGCGTCTTGGCTCCTACAAGTCGTAGATCAAACTCGTTGGCACTTTACCTTTTGGAGCAGCACTGAGTTCACGTGTCTTTCTGTGGAGACAATCATCATAGACTGATATACAGTCTGAAACCATGGTGCTAGCCTGTTTTTCCAAATGTACTCGTTTTCTAAGAATTTTTTGAAAATTCAAATGTTGTGTTTCTTTCTTCCTTGAGTGTACTTTCCTTCTGAACAATAAAACAACCACAAACGCAGCAACAAGTCAAAGCCTCTCTGTCTACAATGGAGAGAGGAAATCCCAGTGATGTGACGTCAGCTGGTTTAAACAAAAGGAAACCAGCCCATTAAGCTAAGAACTACAAAACGTCAGCTTCTCAAAGACACCAGACATACAGAATTAGATTTAAGTCCTAATAATAAATCCAAAAAACTCATCTCAGTCCTCTTTCTCTCTGAATATTTACTGAAAGTCATTTGCATATTTACATGTGGAAACAGTCTGTGCTCCGCGGCCAATTCCAGAAGCATCCATCAAATGAATTCAGCTGAGAGCGGGTCACGTTCCAAAGTGTCGGTCTGAGAAAGCATCTCCGCAAAGGTCAAAGGTCACGTTCCAAAGTGTCAGTCTGGGAAAACATCTCCGCAAAGGTCAA
The DNA here is from genome assembly GCA_038363315.1 of Mugilogobius chulae. Lineage (NCBI taxonomy): Eukaryota > Metazoa > Chordata > Actinopteri > Gobiiformes > Gobiidae > Mugilogobius > Mugilogobius chulae. The sequence continues at coordinate 29,371,650 of CM076402.1, forward strand.
AGAGAGTCCGGGTTCACCACCGCTGTTTAGAACGCTCTGACGACTGGATGTTTGAGCTGCTGTCAATCATGAGAGAGAGAGAGAGAGAGAGAGAGAGAGGGAGGGAGAGGAGAGGGAGAGAGAAAGGAGAGGGAGAGAGAGAGGAGAGGGAGAGAGAGAGAGGGGGGGAGAGTGAGAGGAGAGGGAGAGAAGAAAGAGAGAGAGAGAGAGAGAGAGAGGGATAGAGAGAAGAAGAGAGAGGGGGGGTAAGAGAAAGAGAGAGAGGAGAGGGAGGAGAGGGAGAGAGGGAGGAGAGGGAGAGAGAGAGGAGAGGGAGAGAGAGAGAGAGGAGAGAGAGGGGGGAGTAAGAGAAACGAGAGAGGAGAGAGAGAGAGGACAGAGAAGAGAGAGGGGGAGAGAGAGAGAGAGGAGAGAGAGAGAGAGAGAGAGAGGAGACAGAGAGGAGAGAGAGAGGAGAGAGAGGGGAGTAAGAGAAGAGAGAGGAGAGGAGAGAGAGAGGAAGAGAAGAGAGAGGGGGAGAGAGAGAAGAGAGAGAGAGGACAGAGAAGAGAGAGGGGGAGAGAGAGAAGAGAGAGAGAGAGGAGAGAGAGAGGAGAGAGAGAGAAGAAGAGAGAGAGGGAGAGAGAGAGAGGACGAGAAGAGAGAGGGGAGAGAGAGAAGAGAGAGAGAGGGAGAGAGAGAGAGAGAGAGAGAGGAGAGAGAGGGGGGAGTAAGAGAACGAGGAGAGGGAGAGGGAGAGAGAGAGAGGAAGAGAAGAGAGAGAGGAGAAGAGAGAGAGAGAAGAGAGAGAAGAGAGAGGAGAGAGAGAGAGAGAGGAGAGAAGAGAAGAGAGAGGGAGAGAGAGAGAGAAGAGAGAGAGAGAAGAGAGAGAGAGGGGAGAGAGAGAAGAAAGAGAGAGAGGAGAGAGAGAAGAAGAGAGAGAGGAGAGAGGGGGAGAGAGAGAGGAGAGAGAGAGAGAAGAAAGAGAGAGGGAGAGAGGGGAGAGAGAGGGGGAGTAAGAGAAAAGAGAGAGGAGAGGGAGAGAGAGAGGACAGAGAAGAGAGAGAGGGGGAGAGAGAGGGAGAGAGAGGAGAGAGAGAAGAGAGAGGGGGGAGTAAGTGAAAAGAGAGGGAGAGAGAGAGTGAGAGGGGGGAGTGGGTTGGAGAGAGGAGAGGGAGAGGGGGGAGAGAAGAGAGGGGAGAAAGGAAGAGAGAGATGGAGAGAAGAGAGGGAGGAGAGGGAGGGTGACTGAGAGAGAGAGAAAAGAGGGAGAGAGGGAGGAAGAGAGAGAGAGTAAGAGAAAGGAGAGAGAGAGAAAGAGGGAGGTAGAAAGAGAGAGAGTAAGAGGAAAAGAGGAGAGGGAGGGGAAAGTGAGAGAGTAAGAGGGAAGAGAGAGTAAGAGGAAAGAGAGAGGAGAGGGAGGGGAAAGAGAGAGAGTAAGAGGGAAGAGAGAGTAAGAGGAAGAGAGAGGAGAGGGAGGGGAAAGAGAGAGAGTAAGAGGAAAGAGAGAGACTACGAGGAAAGAGAGAGACTACGAGGAAAGAAGGAGGGAGAGACGGTTGATAGACAGAGAGAGAGAAGTGGGAGAGAGGGTGTGAAAGAGGGGGGGTAAGAAAGAAGGGAGGAAGAGAAAGGTGGAGACAAAGTAAGAAGAGGAGGAGAGAGAGGAAAGAGATAGCGAAGAAGGAGTAGGAGAAAAAGAGGGAAAGAGAATGAAAGAATGTGAGAAAGAGATGAAGAGAGAAACAAAGAGGGAGAGAGAGAAAACAGATGTAGAGAGAAAAACAGATAGAGGGAGAGAGAGAAAGAAAGAGGGTTAGAAAGGGAAAAAGACAGATGGAGAAGGAGAGTGAAATAAATAGAGAAGGAGAAAGAGAGATGCAGCACGATTGAAAAAAAGGAAATGGACAGAAGAGAGACAGATATTCAGTCAGTGTGGGAGAGTTTATAAGAACAGACAGATCGGTTTGGAGCCAGAGGAGAGAGTGTCGGCAAAATGATCTTTTCACTGAATGAAAACTGAAAAGTTGGACTGACTGAAGCTTACCTTTTCAACCTTTTCATCGTGAGACAGTGTGGGCAGTCAGTTTTTCATTTGAGCAGTGTGAGCGATGTTACTGTGACTTGGCGTTTTTAAGGCCGTTTTGAGAGAGAAACGTTGGGTCACATGAAGTTGTTGTGTAGTTGAATAGGGGTTATGCAGTAACGTCTTCCGCACTCAGATAGACATAGCCGCCACATCCGGTGGCGTCGTTGCCATAGTGACAAAGTTGTTTACTCCAAAGGCGATGGACATCAGACGAGTCCTGAAGCAATCCTCTCAGAAAAAAAGTTCTCTTTTGTCATCTGTTGTAGACGTAGTGACAACTGTAACAGCAGGAAAAGTGCCGCTTGGTTTTCATAACGAAAAGTGAGCGGACTACGCGAGCTCCGCGCACCTGCCGAGATTCACTGTGCTGATAAGCCCGGGCAGAGGCGCCGTGGGCCGGAGCTGTCTGGCAACACCGCGCGCTGTGTGCTCACTTCTTCACGGCCCAAAGCACCTCTGCCCGGGCTCATGAGCAGCGAGTCTCAGTCTGTGCGCGTAGTTCTCACTTTTATTATTTTTTCATGTGAAAACCTCCGTATATGCGCGGAGCTCGCGGTTGTTCGCTCACTTTTACAACTTTTCCTCATGAAAACCTGGTTCAAAAGCGGCTCTTTTCTTGCTGTTACAGCCGTCGCTGCGTCTACAACAGATGACAAAGAAAACGTCTTTTTCTAAGAGGACTGCTTCAGGACTAGCACAAAAAACCTCATCTGATGTCCATCGCCTTTGGAGTAAACAGCTTTGTCACTATGGCAACTACGACACCGGATGTAGCGGCCTCTGTCTATCTGAGTGCGGAAGAAGTTAGTGCATAACCCCTATTGGAAAACGAAGTGAATTTGAGGTGGTTCATTTCTGTTTTGTGCAAAAAGTTATAAGTGCATGTTCTAGTATTAAATGGAGTGCAAAACACTTACAAAAACATGTATTTTTTGTTTTCATTATGGACTCACAATAGACCTACAGCACCTGGCTTCATAAACCAGACGTAAAAAGTATACTCAAGGAAACAAGAAACGCAACATTTGAATTTTCGAAAATTCCTTAGAAAACGAGTACATTTGTAAAAAATTGGGTAGCATCATGGTTTGAGTCCATAGAGCGCCGAAGGCAGACTTGACTGATCGTGAGAACAATAAAGAGTGCATTACAGGGTCGTTTATGTTTGAAACTCAGAGTTGACTTTTACCGCTGGTTAACTGTGCTCAAGTCTTCTCTATAAAAGGCACCAGAATGAAGCCAAAAACACACTTCTTCACGATGCCACAATTGTCCAACCAGAGAGGGATGGAGCTATTGGCTGCTCCAAGCTGGACGTGTTGTCTTGTGTCTCCAGGGTGTTTGGAGTCACCGCTCTACCATTAGTCGTCTTGTTCCTCTAACGACCGCCCTCGTACTGGTGGCCCCCGTGTAAAGACCGCGCATAGGGATGTGCGATATTGACAAAAATAAACATCTCGATATTTTTAGGCATTTCTCGATGGCGATATTTGGACGATATTTCCTCAGTCCAACATAAATATGTTAAAACGTGTATTCAAACTTTTTAGTTGATGTAAATTGCTGCGTTCACGTTGCAGAATTTGATAACTTTAATTCACTTTTGTATAACAACTAATTTAGCTACTTGATCCTAATTTCTATTAAATATTATTGGCCCTTTCACACATTTTTTTGGCCCTCAGACTTCCAGCTAGATTGACTAAATTACAAAAAGTACAGCATTTAAACTCAAATTTGAGCAACTCGTCTATAATGGTCAAATAACAAACATTTGATGTTATACAAATTAAAATGATTGTTAATGCCTAAAAATTTAGATCAACATTTTGACCGTCAAGTTTCCAATTCGCCCACTGTGAAAAAAACTTTGGACACCCTGGCCCACAGTTTATAATGTGTTTTCATATGACACAACCTTTGCAATACAATGTGAAATCAATAACAAAACTGCAAATATGACTTTTGTGGCTTAGTTGAAAGTTACAGCATCACTTTTCAAATTTGTATTTTTACTTAGCTTTTTTTGGTAGCGGTAGACTCGATATTGAATTTTTTATATCTGAAAGCAACATTCACGATATTATCTAAAATTCGACACTACTTCCGATCCATGAGGCGACGAATAACCGATGTCCAGGAGCCAACGGGGGTCAGTGAACTATTGACAGTCTGATGAAACTCTGTCACTTTGGTTGGGGGTTGCTCTATTATTTGTTGCGTTATTGGACTCGAAAATGTGTAAACGCCGCAAGAGTTGGCCTGAGGATTAGAATGGATGTAGGATTCATATAAAACAGGCGGATCTCAAAAATAAAATTATCCTGCTTCCCCAAAACTCTGAAACTGAGTGTTGCGTTTCTTTTTTTTCCTTGTATTCCACCACAACATACAGTCCCATTGATTTCCATGAGTCACTGCGGTGGAAGTTGGACTAAAGAACTCTACAAAGTGACCCTCTTCTTCTCAAATTTTAACAAGGCAGTCGATATTAGCAGAGGGCAGTGAATAAATATCAATATGTATTAAAATGTGACACTTCCAAGGTTATTCAAGCGCAGAGACAGTGGACGGTACGGAGCTGCGGGGAGGGGCTCACACTCAAGACTTGGGACTCGTTTTTAACACAATGACTGATGAGACTCGACTTGGATTTGAGTTTATGATGGCAGTAGTGTAAAGTTGCAGACTGGGAGATGGGTAAGTTTGGGCTAAAGTCACTAAGGAAGTTTAGGTCTGGGTTTGATGAGAAAAGCTCAATTTTTGTCTCTGTATTTGTTGTTATTTCCTCCCATAAGAAGTTAGGTAGGTTATTATTAGTTCGTTCACAGTGAATGATCGTACAACGAACATCACTAAAACATTATAATGTAACAAAAAACGAAAGGTAAATTACTGGTTTACGTATAAATACATAGAAAAAAACACAATAGGTCTTTTAAGGACACAAACATGATAGGGCTGCTACACTAAATAGAGATGAGGGGCTTTTCTACTTTCTCATACTTGGGATACTGTTCTTAAGAAGTCGGACTGCAGAGGGCGCTGTCGTCCTTGCTCTACCGGAAGGAACGTGGGGCCAAAGACTGTGTAAATCAGCCCGGCAAGACACGACACAGTAACATCAAGTGAAGATGACCGCAGACAGGCAGTGGAAACATGTAAAGGTATGACAAATAAACAACCACTGGTCTGATATAGGAATTTGAAACAAATATATCGGCTGAACCAATATTATGTCACCGATACCCGATGCAGCAATATTTATGAACAAACACTGATTCATGTTGGATCCTCACATCACTAATCAGGACATAACCTTGCCTTGTAACAAGAAACAAGTAGTTCAACTTCAAACTCTCATTTTGATTCATCGGGAAATAGACATGTCAAATATGAAGGAAGCTTTTAGAAAAGCTTTTCACGACCTCAGGGAAGCCAGACAGAGTGGAGTGGTGCTGAATGGCAAGGACAAGCACACGTCCTGGGCTTTAGGGAACAAAATGCTCTATAGATTTTCTTCTGTACATTTGAAATGCGTCTGTATTTTGTGACAAATAAATATAAGAATTAAACAGAAAGTCAGCCTTCCTGTGCAGAAGTATCACTTTAGTCCCTTTCACTCCAGTTTGGTTTCATCCAGTCAATTACAAGTGCACAAAGGGCTTTTGTTTCCATGACAACACATCACACAGCTCAGCACTTCTGTTCATTGAGCTCAAGATCCCAATAACTGCACTTTAGCAAGAATTTACCCAAGTCATCAGCCACCACAAAGTCACTTTACAGGACAGCTCTGTGAGGCGGCTCAGGTGGAGGTGCACATTTTTTTGTAATTTCTACATGAATTTTGACTACACTCTTGCTATAATTT
>CM076402.1:29397095-29569805 GCA_038363315.1 Mugilogobius chulae
TTTGCTTTGATGATTGTGAGAACAATCTGTGTTCAAGTCTTCTCTATAAAAGGCACCAGAATGAAGCCAAAAACACACTTCTTCACGATGCCACGATTGTCCAACCAGAGAGGGATGGAGCTATTGGATGGAGCCTTGTGTGCGTCAAGTGAACCAGTGGGGTGGTCCCAGTGTTCCAATTCCACAGAATCAACTCAGACACTACTGCCGATCCATGAGGCGACAAATAACCGCTGTCCGGAGCCAACAGAGATCGTGTGAACTATTGACAGTCTGATGAGATTCCTGTCATTTCTGGTTGGGGGTTGCTCTACTGTTTGGTTGTGTTATTGGCTGAAAATGTAGCCTGGCTCACGCCAGATGGATCTGTGCCGAACTCCTATCTGAGTTCTCACAGTCTCCATCTGTAACTCAAACGCTGAAAGCGTTTGAGAAAAGGTGGGATGTTTAGTGAAAACTTCAAGCTGATTGAGTGTGGGGCCTATCTTTTTTTTTTCTTAGCCAATCACAGCAACAACTCATAATCATGTATCCAATGTCCAGCTCTTCTTTCAAAAAGAAATTACTCTGTATTCCTGCTAAAACGGCATCAAAAGCAGCAGAAACACGTACATCCACGAGAGCAGCCATCTTTGTTTAAATTGAATGAGACTCTGCCGGCGGCGGGGAGCTAATAGTCATCTTAACACCGCTGGTTCGGACTCCATAACCAATCGAGCAGCTGGAAGCCAGATGATTTATCGTGTTTTATCGCAAGATAAACCATCTGGCTGGCCAGGTTATCAAAAATGTGTAAACGCCGCAAGAGTTGGCCTGAGGATTAGAATGGATGTAGAGTTCATATGAAACAGGCGGATCTCAAAAATAAAATTATTCTGCTCCCACAAAACTCCAAAAACTGAGTGTTGCGTTTCTTTTTCCTTGAGCGTATGTTGGGAACATACACATAACTGTGTGTGATATAGGCTCATGCACTTGTTTCTACACAGTTCTCATTAGACTCCATAAACATATCATGACAAAGAATCAGGAGTCTGAGAAAGTGACAATGTTAATAGCCACGGTTCATAGCTAACCTTGTTCCTGATTGGACAGTAGCTTCAAATCTTCAATGTGTGAACTATTTCACAATTTGGCAACACAAGTTCATCTGTGATTGTTGTAACTATTAAAACCACTTCCATTTTAAAGAAACCACACGTGAACTTGACTGCAGGAAATAGTTTTAGCTCAGTATTTATTATATGCAAGCTTTCTTTGCATTTGTGTCCTCCTGATTTGAACTCCATATGCTGAGTTACGCTCTGCAGCCGTAGAGAATCATTCATTCAAACTCATTCTAATATATTTCAGAGAGCTACTTCTTCTCTCCACACTTCTGAGGAAATGGAAGTCACTTGCTCAAAGGAAAGTATCATACAGCATCACTAATATGTTCTGGACTGTTTAAATACACTCTTCCAGGTCTGACGGTGGAGAACAGCTGCATACAGTCTGGTCCTGATGGAAACATTCAGTCCCAGTCAGTATGATGAGGCAGTATGCTGTATCAAGCATACAGATACAACCCTATGTTCATTAGAATGCCAAGGAATATCTGTCTGTGATTTTCGTTTCTGTTCTAATCCAAGTACTACAGCAAATATTGTTACAACTACAATAGTGTTTAGCTCCAACTTGAATTGCTGTAAAAATATAAGAACAGAATGGTTGCAAAGTAGTTCGTTCTTTCTCATCACAGTAAGAGAGTTGAAGGTACAACTAAGGCCAGGCTGGGTCTTTTTGTGTTTCTTCTCATGTCTGCTCTCCATCAACGAAAACATGCACAAGAGAGAGAATCCTCCAACAGTCCACACCAAACTGAGCTTAGCCTCTGATATGGAGCTAGAGCTAACCAGGTTCCAGGTACGTCTAATCAGTTAAATGCTGCATTCAGGCAGTCCTTAAAAAAGATTCCACATGTAAAAAGTCCGTTATATTTATTCTACTGTATGTGATGAAAAGCAATAGGGCTGCACGATATATCGATATTGCACAACCCCTATTATTGCTTTAATAAACTTTATTTGCCCCAAAGAGAAGCACATCCAATTTTGTCCAAACTACCTTCGAAAAACCTCTGCTCAGAGTGACAGATGGTTGTATAATCAGTCATCATGTCTGTGCGGCTCTTAAAACCCATTCATCCCCTCCGGAGTGTCCCCTACACCTGCTTAATGCACCAACTCTGACTTCACTTGGAGGAAAGCCTAATATTCATCGTTCTATCATCTTGTCGCAGCTTTTGTCGGACAATCTTTTCCCTGCACATAAACCGGGCTCAGCAAAAATCAGCGTCGGCTTAAAAGTGTGCAGCCCAAAGCCAAATGAACTCCGGACGGAACAAGATGGGGAAACCAGAGGAATCCGAGCAAAGAAATCGGATTGATTTTTAAAAATGTCCCCCTTATCGATCCACTACGAGAACGTGGTTATATCACAGCGTGAAAGTCTTTGTGCTACAGTGAAGGAGAAATTAGAGGTTCAAATGGAAGAAGTTTGGATGAACTGAAAGATAAAGAGGTTTGTTATTGAGTTGTTTGTGAAATTAGTCCGTTTTATGTCCTGTGTAACTCAACACAGTCTCACAGAAAAAGTGTGAGAATGTCTATAAGAACAGTGTCTTTATTCGGCGATATTCACAGCATTAAATACAGTATTTCATATATTTCTTGGTGTCGTAATATGTTTGGGTTTTAACGGCTCAGTTTAGCTCTGAAGTTACAAAAATGGGTAGGTTTAGGTCTGGGGCTTGGATAGGATTAGGAACATAATTTTGTGAACTCTGCCAATGATGAAAATATCTGTCATTGACCTTTTATTCCCAGCAGTGATGTGGGGATATCTGATGCACGTGCTGACTTTGTCTATAGTCAAATACATGATGCAGTTTCACAGATTCACCAGCAGAGGGAGGACCCAGAGGAGGCCACATGACCATGCTAAATGTACGGCGTAACATAAGTACTAAAATAGCTTTGAAGTCGTGGTCAGAATACGCTGTTTTTGTGTCGTGGTAAAAGTACGCCATCTAGTGAGACTGTGTTGAAATGTAATATGTCTGCACTTCATGATTCATTTACAAACATTCCACTTTGTTCACGTGACATCCCAGCATTTTCCAGACCAATAATACTTCACACAGATGTTTGCAGCACAAATAAATCTGGCTCGAAGTCAGTTTTTGTTGTAATACAAAAGTGATCGGGTCTAGTTACTAATAGAAATCATCAGATTAAAACAGTTTTAGATGATCTTTTAGATATTTCATGAAAAATAAGTGTTATTAATCAGAAATCTTGTTCACCATCTAGATTCATGCACCATTTCATTTTACACAACTTGAACGCAGCCTGTTGACGTAATAAAAAATATCGAGATCTTTATTTTAGTCAATGTCGCCCAGCCCTAGCTTCGTCTAAAAGAGGTTCTACTTCCACAGACAAATGTACTGAACATGCACTAGAAGCATCCACGGCTTTCTTTACCAAAAAATAAGAAAATAGGTGATAATTAGTCAGTTTTGAACTCCCTGTAATGCTGCGTACACACACTTCTGTCTCCATCATGCAGGGCTGGCCCTGGCCCTTTTGGCGCCCAAGGCAAGATTTCATTTAGACCCCAGCGCCCCGCCCCACCACCACTATATTTAGTTTAATTCTGTATAGGTCTATGATATCTAGTGTTGAAGGCAAGGTCATGTTTGTTTGTTTTTTATTTATTGTATTTTTTAATTTTTTCTGTAGAAAATAGATGCAATTTCCTATAATCTGGAGTATTTTTGACCAATTAAAGTATCTTTTACATTAGTAAAGTTATATTATATTATGTAGCATATATCCTCACCAAGATACAAATTATTTGGGCCCCAATTTGTAATGTGGCCCCAGCTGTTTGTGGTCATAACTCAATGAATATGTGTCTTAATGACAAAAAATAAAAACTGGCAAATAGCTTATGAGTGGTAGAACATGATTTTCATATTGGGGTGCAATTTGGCGCCCTCACCACTAGATAACACCCTAGGCAACCGCCTAGTTCGCCTATGCCTATGGCCGGCCTGCCATCATGGAGCAGCCACGTGATCATGTGACGTAGATTCAAATGGTCAAAATGAATTGTTGGTTGCCTTGTATATATTCAATACAGCCAGAGGTGGGTAGTAACGCGCTACATGTACTCCGTTACACTTACTTGAGTAACTTTTGAATCAAATGTACTTCTATGAGTATGTTTAATTGCTTGTACTTTTTACTTGCCTGGAGTAAATTTATGACCAAATAACACTACTCTTACTCCGCTACATTTGGCTAAAGTTGACTCGTTCCTGTTCTTTTTATCAACATTTGTTTTTTTCTCCCCGGAGAACACTTCTCCTCACAGATGAGCACGTGACCACGTTCGGCCAGTCAAATGTAGTACAGTAGTCACATGATTTGATTTCTGTTGAGCACGAGCTGCGGTAAAAACAAGTAAACAGGTGAAAATGTCAGAAGTGAATGTCTGCGCTGAAGAAAAGGACACAACAGAAGAACATCCATGGTCTCATATTCAAACCATGTTTCTCTAAAACACACGGACATTTCAGCAACAAAAACTACGTCTAATCTGAGGAAACACATAAATCATGATCACACATTTATAATCGGTCAAGTTATTTGAAAACAGAATCTGCACCATTTATTTTATTGTCTGAATAAAACAAGAAAATAAACAAGATGTTACGTTTCAACAGTTACTCAGTACTCCAGTCGTTTTTTACTCTTACTTGAGTACATTTTTTTAGGTCTACTTGTTACTTTTACTTGAGTAAATGCATTTATAAGTAACTGTACTTTTACTTGAGTACATTTTTGGCTTCCCACTTCTGAATATAGATAACTTATAATGGATTACGGGCATTTACTGTTCAAAGAGGTTGAACTAAAACTCTAAATGTTCCAAATGTTTTTAATATACACAAACTCATTTCTGTGCACAGTCTTTTATAAACCTCAATAAAATAGTGAAAATAGGTGATAAACCAAAAGCTAATGTAACCCTTTTCACTATGTTTGACTGAAAAAACTCATGTAACCTGTCATACTCACCAACAGAAGTACCACACAAACATACAGACCGGTGGCTTCTTACAAAGACAGCCGCAAAAACCCTCAGAGAGACAAAGTGCTGCCGAAAAGGTCAACCCGGTCGGCCGAGCGTGAACGCTTTGAATTCGAATTTAGGACAATTTAAGGACAAATGTTGAAGAAGACAAATGACTTCTCCGGGCACAAGAGAAAGAGAGGGAGAGAGGAGAAGATTGACCGGGCTGATAGAGAGGCTAAAGAACCCTTATAAACACAAATATATTCACTTTATAGAGTTTTGTCAGACACGTTCAAAGCTCTGTATTGCATTATTCATTCACTCTGCACCTGATGTTAGCTCGAGAGTGAAAATGTAACTACTGAAGGAAGTTGGAGTTAAGTAAAGATCTGGAAACATCTCATATGAAGGAAGCTCGTATTGGAAAATGTGTTGTAAATGAAGTGTTGATGCACCGCTTCTGACTGTTGTATGTTTTACACAGATGTGTTGTTGATAGAAAATAGGACATTTAAAGCTAAGGGAGGAAAAATGTAACGTTTTGTGTGTCTATTACAACTAGGGACGCACCGGTCTCATACTGGAACTGGATATTGTTGCCGATCCAGGAAATTGTATCGCCTCCATGATATCGTTTCAGTCGATATCATTGTTGTTGTTTTTTGTTTGTTTTTTTGCCTTTAATTTAGCAAAATGAGACACATTTATTGGCTGGTGTTAATCCAGAAAATCTAATAATATTGGACATTTTATTCAGATGAAGCTGATAAGTTAAGAGGGATTTTTTGTTTTATCAACACGGACGATGCGCACATCCAGTCTGTAGAAAGAGCTGTAGCTCAATAACACAAACAGTGGAAACAAGTTGAAAAAGCTCCCTCTAGGGGCTGCAGATTCCTTAGGAGGACCAATTACAATGGAAGAACTTAACAAAGCCATAAGAACAATGAACACAGGAAGGTCACCTGGCCTAGATGGTATTCCACCGGAGCTGTATCTTGCTCTCTGGCCGCAGCTGGGACCCCTGCTACTAAATATGATAATTTTTCAATAAGTATGGTTCTTTTACTGACGGCTTGAATGTTGCAATTATTTCTCTTTTACTTAAAAAGGATAAACCATCAACTGAATGTTCCTCCTATCGCCCTGTGAGTCTTTTAAATACAGAATTAAAGGCCTTTGCAAAAGTTTTAGTTGCAAGAGTTGAACAATATATGCCATGCTTAGTTCACCATGATCAAACTGGGTTTATAAAATCAAGACTAGCGTCGGATAACATTCGCAGATTACTTCATATTATAGATGCCTCATCCAAAACTCCCAATCGAAATAGCATATTATCATTGGACGCCGAGAAGGCATTCGACCGACTCGAGTGGGGCTATCTCTGGTCCGTACTGAGACACATGGGTTTCAATGATACATTTATATGTATAATTCAAACGCTATATGCCAACCCGACTGCAATGGTGATGACGGGCAACGTTTGCTCTACTAGATTCCCTGTAACTCGCTCGTCTCGGCAGGGTTGTCCGTTGTCACCATTGTTATTTTGCCTTTCACTCGAACCTCTTGCACAATTAGTTAGACAGACAGGGAGACTTGAGCCAATTACAGTACAAAATAGTCCTCATTATATTTCGCTTTACGCTGATGACATCTTAATTTACACTAGCAATCCAACCAAATCCATTCCTTTTCTCCTCAACACATTTGAGCAGTTTGGACAATTATCCGGCTATAAAGTTAATTGGACAAAATCAGCTTTGATGCCACTAAATGAAAACACTGACACTATGTCCTCATTAACATTCCAGTTGTAAAAATCTGAAATATTTAGGTGTCTTTATAAATCCAAATCTTGATAATGTGATTAACAATAACTACAATAAGACTTTGTGTTCCATAACTAATGACTTGAAGAGATGGTCCACTCTTCCAACATCTTTTCAGGCTAGATTGTCTATTATAAAAATGAATATATTGCCTCGTGTAAATTTTTGTGTTCTATGCTACCTCTAGATCCTCCGCAACATTACTGGAAGAAACTGCACTCTCTTGTGAGTACTTACTTATGGAACAACAAAAAGCCCAGGATTAAAGCCTCTACGTTGCACAGGCTTAATCATCAGGCGGAGTTTGCCTGCCCAACTTTGAATGGTATTCGTGGTGTTTTACTTTGCGCTCACTTGTTTATGGCTCAGGTCTGACAGAGCAGTTTCATGGAGTCCAATTGAAACAAACCTAATTAAGCCTCATAGTTTGTCGAGCTTTATCTATTCTAATACCCCATTGAAAATAATTAAGCAAAAATATGGTCCTATTATAACTCACCTTATGTCTACTTGGTACAAAGTTAATACATTTTTGAAAGAAAGCGATACATTTTACTTACAGTCACCAATTTTTTACAATCACTTACTTCAGATTGACAAAAAAACTAATACAAAGAAGGCAAAAACTCCACCCAATTCGGAAAACATGATCCAGCAAGGAAAAAAAGCAATAATAATTGTGGACAAACTATACATAAATGGACAGCTTTTCCGTGATGAGACAACACCATGGCTTTATTGACTCACTGCTCACTCTTTTCTCAACATCCGTAATCTATAATATACATACATACATAGATACAGACATCACTAGATAAAAAACTTATACCAGACAGAGTTCCACATTTTCTCTACTTCTTTTAATTAATACACAATGCATTTGTCTTTCATTAAACAGCAAAACTAACCTTATGCTCAACTACAAGCCCCCTCCCCTCTGCTTCCTTCTTACCCCCTACCCTTACTTTTCATGCATCTAAGCTTCCTTTCTCATTTTCACTCACCATCCTTCCTCTTCCTGAAAACTGTACGTAGTAACTAAAAATAAACAACTGCTATTTTCCTTATCTGAACCTGCTTTCTTTATCTGTCCTTCATCCAAAATCATTTACCTTTGAGAACCAACTTAATTTACAGTACTGCATTGGATATTTACTTAAATCATCTTACACAAATGTATGCTATCACAGACACAAAACACATTAACATTTGTTACATGGAATGTGCGTGGCATTCGCACAAAAGCAAAAAAATTAAGCATTTTTAACCATCTCCAAACTTTAAAACCAGATATATGTCTTATACAAGAAACTCATTTATCAAATGCTGAACTAGATCATTTACATTGTAAAGACTATAACATATACTCCTCCACATATAACAGTAGACAAAGGGGTGTTTTCAATACTTATCCATAACAAACTCTCATTTAGCATTACCTCAATCACAACCGACACTGAGGGCGCTATGTTATCATCAATGCCACCATATCTAATCATACATTTACAATAGTCAACATCTATGGGCCCTAACAATGATGACCCCAACTTTTTCCACAACATATTCACCCAATTAAATGAAACATCTAACATTATTATTGCAGGAGATTTGAACACCACACTGAACCCAAACCTTGATCGCTCACACATAACAAAAACAACCGTCACTGGCACTCCACCGACATAATAAAAAAGTATATGGAAGAATTTGGCCTTGGCGATAGTTGGAGATTGTCCCATCCTCAGACAAAACAATACACATATTACTCAGCTGCTCATCAATCCTCTTCTCGAATTTGACTACATCCTCTTAAGTAATACACTATTATCAAGGACTACAGACACTACAATACACCCCATCATCTCAATCAGTGACCACGCACCCGTCAGCCTAACATTACAGTTTAATCACACCATTAAAACTACCTCCAGATGGCGCTTCAACCTCTCATTACTAAAAGACCAGAGTTTAATGAGATGATAAGGAGGGAGTGGACTTCTTCATGGAAATAAATGACTCTCCGGAGACCTCTGCAATAACACTATGGGAAACCAGCAAAGCATATTTACGAGGAAAAATCATTTCATACTCATCTTACAAAAAAAGAAAAGAAAAAGAATTTAGGAACAACAATTACAACACAAAATTAAAATATTACTTGATAGCCAGGGAGATTCGCAATCACCAGAGCTTATAAATGCACAGCGGCAACTGAACAAAATTCAACAGGAAAAAAATAATTTTATGATGCAACAACTGAATTACGAACTAATAGAGAAAAAATAACATTTCTCCAAAATACTTAGCAAACCTTTTACAAAGAAAAAAGGACAAATCAATAATTCAAGCAATACAAACAACTGATAAACGGCTAACTCATGACCCACAAGAAATAAACAATACATTCCGTCAGTTTTATGAAAACCTCTATTCCTCCAAAACCAAAAACAGACATTGCAGAAATTAATTCATTTTTCCAAAATGTGAAATTACCTAAACTTCCTCCAGACTTAGCCAATATTCTAGACGCTCCTCTAACATTAAAAGACCTCTATAAATCTCTTCGCATATGGCCTAACAATAAAGCCCCTGGACCTGACGGATACCCACCTGAATTTTTACAAACATTTTTGGAATTTGTTATCACCACTTTACATCCGCACAGTCACTGAAATTAAAAACACATCTCACATCCCTCCTCACATGAATACAGCAGCTATAACAGTTTTTCTTAAACCCAATAAAGACCCCACCCAACATTCCAGCTATTAGACCTCTCTCTTTGCTCAATACAGATTTAAAGATAATCACCAAAACTCTGGCCAGTAGATTGGAAAAAGTCACACCCCTTTCTAATTCATCCTGATCAAACCGGTTTTATCAAAACAGAAAACTCTTCAGACAATCTACGCAGATTATTCTAATTTAATAAACATATCTCAACACTCAAATATCAAAACCATTATTACATCATTAGACGCTGAAAAAGCATTTGATAAGGTAAACTGGACATTTCTATTTCATACACTCCATCAATTTGGCTTCGGAGAGTCATTTATTCATTGGATAAAGACACTCTACACTTCACCCAAGGCAACAGTTACAACTAATGGTACTACTTCAGCCACATTCACACTATACAGGGGTACACGACAAGGATGTCCACTCTCTCCATCTCTTTTTGCATTATTTATCGAACCACTTGCATCCGCCATACGTCAATGCGATAACATTAAAGGAATAGGCATCTGCAACATACAACACAAAATTAGCTTATACGCAGACGATATTTTACTTTTCTTGCAAAAACCTAAACAATCACTAAATGAAGTATTCAAAATAATGAATTATTTTTCATCCATATCAGACTACACAATCAATTGGAATAAATCTACTATACTCCCGCTCACCGACAAAGCTTGGGACTCTGCAGCTCAGGATTTATTCCCTAGCATACACATTGGCAATATCAAATATTTAGGCATTAATATTTCCCCCAGGCTGTCAGAGTTGCTCTCACTAAACCATAATCCACTTCTTGAAACAATTAAAGATGATTTAACAAGATGGACAAACCTTCCACTCTCCATAATCGGACGCATTGCCTCAGTAAAGATGAAAATTCTCCCCAAACTCAACTACATGTTCGCTAACATTCCTGTCACCCCGCCAGATAAATGGTTTCAGTCACTTGACTCCTTAATGATACAATTTTACTGGAAGAATAAAAAATCAAAAATTAAACTCACAACTTTACAAAAAAATAAAGCCCAAGGCGGTCTTAACGCTCCAAACTTCATCCACTACAATTTAGCAAATCAGCTTCAATATCTCATTAAATGGATAAAAAACGAACCAAACACCCCGTGGCTTCAGATAGAACAGTCATATTTCCAAAATATCTCATTAACAGATCTACCAGCTTTAAACATCACTCTTAAAAAACACCCCTCTTTTAAAAATTTAACTATCTCAACAACTCTGACAGCCTGGTGGAAAGCTTTAAAACTAACAAACTCATCCACTGCACCTTGCAAACACACTCCCATTTGGCATAACCCTGATTTTCATTCAAACAACATCACACTTCACTTTCGCTCATGGGAACAAAAAGGCATTACACACCTCTGTCACTTATTCAACAACAATACATTCATGACTTTTCAACAACTCCTTGATCAATATAAGCTACAGAGCAACANAGACACACAACCCAAGATGGGGTTCGTGCACTTTTTTGAGAGTTCACAAACTCGAGAAAATCCCACAAATGTCTGGCTGTAGACCTCCATGAGGAGGCTCCTCCACCCAGAGACTCTGGGGGTGAAGCAAAATGCAAGATGCTTGAAATTACATCCAGACAAGATTTTTTTTTTTTTTTTTTTTTTTTTTTTTTCATTTTGCTGGATCAAATAGGCAGTTAAGTTAAGTTTTCAATGACAACAAATCATTTTCACAAGACATGAAAAATTATGAAATGACACGTAAAAAACAATATGGTCACAACATTTTTATTTACACAACATGACATTTGTAAATGCCCGATGGTCAGGTCCAGAGGAACGATGCTTAAGTTTAGGAAAAGAGATGGAGTAATGGGTAAGGTTAGGGTTAAAGGTTTGAGTAAAGATTAAAAGGAACCCCGAGAATTTTTTTTTGTTTGTCTTCGAGTTTTCCTTATATCATCAAAGATATAAATACACACGAAAATAATCTGACAAATCTACCGTTTTTTAAACTTTTAAGAAATATATTTTCACAGAAGACGCCATCTTTGTTTACAACACAGTGCATTATGGGTAGTATGACGTCGAATCGTGTAACTACGAGGAAAACTATGAAAGCTTACCGCATTCTCCTTGTTTCCTCCCGAGACCAAATCACAACCAAAGCCAATGTACCATTTTACATGACTGACAAAAACTACTGACGCTCCTGTTAACCAGATCAACGGCAACTGCTGCAACTGTTGCGTCTCACGACTGACGCTCACTGCGCCAGTGCGCCACACGATTCTACGTCATCACCTCAAGATGGCGGCGCCCCGTGAAATCAGGAAGTTGTTGTAAACATGACAATTTTTACGCCAAACGGCGAATATTTGTTTACTTTAAGCTCTACTTTTTTAGTAAGTATACCTAAGTATACCTAAGTATTTTGGATCTATTTATGTAAATATTCGGGGTTCCTTTTAAAATAAAACCATATTACAACAGTAATACACTCATTGCCATGGCAACCTCTGTTTGATGCATCAAAAGCATCAGAAACACGTACATCCACAGGAGCAGTCATCTTTGTTTAGCTTGAATCAGACTCAGCGTTAACAGCTCGTGTTAGTCCCATCCTGCTACAATGTGATTAGGCCAAACACTGAGGGTTTGGACTCCAAAACAATTGGGCGGCTGGAAGGCCAGATGTGTAAATTCACAATATCGCGAGATGAACCATCTGACTGGTACCTATGCCTGTGTCTTTAACATGAAAAGTTAAAAAGTGCTTCTTTAAAGTGTAATAAACAATATTCACATTTATTATTATTATTAGTAGTAGTAGTAGTAGTAGTAGTAGTAGTAGTAGTAGTAGTAGTAGTAGTAGTAGTAGTAGTAGTAGTAGTAGTAGTAGTAGTAGTAGTAGTAGTAATTGGTGTACAGCAGGAAAAGTAGAGAGAAGTAGGAGGAACCAAAGAGAAACTGCAACAAAAATTAAATGTGATTCTAAAATTGATGACATAAATAGTTTCGAGACATTTAAAAACTATGAGTGTGTGAGAGAATTCAAATATTTGGGACAGATAATAAAAGATGACGGTGACCACCAAAGAGAAATTAACCAGAAAATAGCTGACTCGGGTAGACGAGGGCGCTGAATTGTCAGTAATTTGGAGTTCTCCAGAGTATAAAATAGAAACAAAAGTGGCACTATACAGATCTTTAGTGCTTAGTGTTTTATTGTATGGCTCGGAGACATGGGTCATTAAGAAAGAGAGTAAACTCAGATTGGAGGCATTCCAAAACCGTATGCTGAAAAGGATAACTGGTGTTAGTATAAATGCTCATGTAACATCTGAAGAGCTAAAGAAAAGGTGCAAAATGTCCAAGAGTTTTGAGCACCATTGCAAAAAGAAGAATGAAATATTGGCGAAGAATAACTTACATGGAAGAATCAAGAATACAAAAAGTGATACTTGACTGGAAACCAAAAGGGAAAGAAACAGGAAGGAGGGCAACGAAAGCAATGGTAAAACAAATAGAAGAAGATGCAAATGTTCAAAATGTGTCATTGGTAAAAGTAAAGAAATCTATTCCGATGAAGAATGGAACACATTTCTTGAAGCCCTGTAGACATATCCCTAAGCCCATTCTACAGAGCCTCTTTGAGTTTTTTTTAGCAGGTTGAGACCATTTTAAGATCTGTAGGTCAATTTCCTGCAGTACCCCGGCCATGCTCCTCGACCGGGTCGCTCCCCTCCTTCTAGATTACTAGAAGCTCGCACCTGTGCATCTTCCACCAGACACAGGGAAGTGAGACGGGATTCTCTGGCAAACAACACCAAGCTGGAGTCAACCGTGAGACAAAGCTTTTTTTTCTCATTGGGAAACTCTGGCTAGGATAACAAAAAAAAAAAAAAAAAAAAAAAAAGTAAGTAGTAGTAGTTTATTTTTTCAAAGTAATTAGTCATATTTGAAGAGACGGTGTGCCGCAAAAGAAATTTCAACCAAAAATATGTGCCAGACTCAAAAAAGGTGGGAAACACCGCTGTATTGACCCTATTTTGTCCCGCCTACTTTTCTAGGACATGCACTTCCTGTTTAGCTGCATTTAGCCTGTAGATTTCAGTCGATGGGTTTATTTTAACTGTCATTATATTTAATTAAAATTGCCCCACAAGACAGACAAACAAACACGTTAGCTACCTTAACAGAGCTAAACAGGAAGTGCATTTCCAAGCCAAGTGGGCGGGACAAATAGGGTCCAATATGAACCGTGATAAAACTGAAATTGCGATCTGGCTCCAAGAATCACTGTGTCCTTGTACTTCCAAAACAAAAAGCACAAAAACGCCACCGTCTGCAAAACTAACCACGCAACAAGTGCAACAAGAGCGAGGACATCTTTGTTTAAAGTGACGTGATGATTCTCCGGTAATTCATCACGGCTGTTGTGTGGAGCGGACGGTGGAGAGAGTGATCGCGGCATACGGGCCAGGAGAAGGCGCTTGTAAATCCGCCGAGCGTGTGATTTAGACGAGAGCGGCTGTAAAAGTACGACATTAGTGAGGAGAAACAGAGCAATCACATGATGGTAATTGGTTGTGTGTGTGTGTGAACGCTGAAGGTTGGCTCTATATGCTACGGCTGTAAAATCGACCGGGATGCATCGTGTTTATGGAGGGATGAATGTGGAGCGACGGGAAGACGTGGAGGTAAGTTTGGTGACGTATAGTGGAAGGCGAATGGGGATTAAATTATAAGTATTAGGCTGTAAAAAAAACATTCTAAGGCCAGTTAGTCAAAGTAACTTAAATCTTTATGTCGATTTAACTTGATAATGTGAGTCAACTTAGATTTTTAAGTTAGGAGAGAGAGACAAGTGGAGAAAAGGAGAGAGAGAGAGGAGAAAGAAAGGGGTAAGAGAGAAGAGTAAAAGAGAGAGTGAGAGAGAATATAGAGAGAAAGGGATGAGGGAGAGAGAAAAGAGAGAGAGAGTGTGAGAGAAAAGGGATGAGAGAGCGAAAGAGAGGAGGAGAGAGAGAAGCTAGAGTAAAAGAGAAAGTGGGAGAGAAGATAGAGAGAGAAAGGGATGAGAGAGAGAAAAGAGAGAGTGAGAGAAAGGGATAATTCAACATTTGTGAATTAAATTTGACCCTACGACCCTTGAAGTTACATTCAGGTGAAAGAAACTGGCCGAAAAACACTGTCTGAGCTTCAAACAGCTGCAGTTTCATTGTTCATAAGTGATTGTAATGTTTCATTTCCTCTTTAGTTTGTCTCTACCGTTCACTCTCCTCTGTGACTCTGCTCCTGCGCTGCTTATGCACTTCTGTTGTTATAAACCTGCTGTTATGTGCTGCAATGCTAACAGCTACACAGAACTAATGTAAACAAAAGCAGAAATTCACTCTCTTGTGTTGTTTTATCAACAGTAAAAGTAACAACCATGTTTGAGTTCATAAACTGATGTAAAGAGTAGTGCTGTCAAGCGATAAAAAAAAAGAGAGATTCATTAATTATGATCTGTAATTAAAGGAACCGTATGTAGATGCACAACTAGTGGTTTTAAAAGGTATTACAATCACAGATGACATGGGTTGCCAGATTGTGAAACGACCCATACATTAAGATGGAAGCTACTGACCAATCAGGAACAAGATTTGCTATGAATCATGGGTAATAGCCAGAAAGTCACTTTCCCAGACACCTGACTCTTTGTCATGGTTTGTTCCCAAATATTGCTTTTTAACACAATGTGGGAGGAGCCTAATGAGAACTGTGTAGAAACAAGTGCATGAGCCTATCACAGACAGTTGTGTCTGTGTCCTGGAGCAACATCAGTTCAAACTCAAACATGTTCCTGACTCATGGTTCAAAATTAACTTCAGGTTCTAAGAAACCAAACTGGCAACCCAACTGAGAGAGTCATGTGAGGCTCATTCTGCTTTCTGATTGGATAATAAATGTAAACATCAACAAAGGGACATCATGTCCATTGCTTTTTTAATTAAGAATAACTCAGAATTACATTGACTTTCAGTAAAATAATAGTATATTTGGACTTGTTGACTTGTATCTTTGGACACATATGATTCATGTTTATGAAATCTGACATCAAATCGTACATACGGTTCCTTTAATTAATCTAATTAATCTATTTTTAATCTCACCTAAAAAAATACTGAGAAAAACACTCAACTTAAGTGTTTTTGTTTTTATCCAGTTTAATTAATTATATTATTTTTGCAGATGGAAATATTAGTATATTGCAAAAATGAAAACTAGAGAAAGTGTTTGAACATAAAATTCTTGTTTATAAATCCAATAACTTTCGCCTGCTTCTTTGTTTTTGTCTCGTTGCTGCTCATCAAAAGTGAAAGATTTCAAAATAGATTAATTTGATTCAAAAAATGAACTCGATTAATATGTCTGTAATTAATTCATCTCAATGAATGCACTAATTTGACACCCCTTAGTAAAAAGATCTGTACTTTTGCTGATTTGAGTAAATATTTATTACTTGATTGACTCATGACTGTAAAAGTAAACCGACTTGACACTGGAACACACAACACTTAGAGAAAACACCACTCCAAGATCCGATCTCCGAGGATGACTGGAACGCAGCATGAATGAAAACGTTTTTAGTTGTTGTTTTTTTTGTTAGAAAAAGACATGATTTCATTCAGTCAACTCTTTTTCGCGAAACAATTTGCACGACGAACCTTTCTTTATGTATTTATATAATGTTATCAGCTGTTTGAACCACTCAGCTCCTTTGCTTTCACACAAACACTGGCTGTATCTTCCAGACTGAATCAGCGTTCATTCCTGTAAGTGTCCACGTGCTCTCTGACACAGTTTGACCTGGAGTTAAAGCCTGTCAGAAGCATTCTCAGGACCTTTCTCTGACATTAGCGTGCGCACTGTCACATAACCTTTCTGTTCCGCACAGTTCAGACGTTTCTAAGCTCTTTCTCTGGCCTCACCTGCTGCTGCTGCTGCGTCATTCTTAAGTGTGTTTATCACAGATCTGTGAAAAGCCTCGCAGACATCACAAAGCAAAGATTGAGATAAAGAAGCTCAAGGTACGATAGAGTTTTAAAGGAACAGTATGGAAGATTTTTTCAGCTTAATTTAAGACAGTAAATCATTCAGACAACTACATTTGGTTTGAATAGAGTTCAACAATCACAGGTGTACTTGTGTTGCCAGTTTGTGAAATGGTTCATATTGAAGATAGAAGGTATTGACGAGGAATAACGTTTGCTATGTATAATAACATGATTGTCACTTTTTCAGACACCTGACTCTTTGTCATGGTTTGACCCAAGTATTAACATTTGGGTGGAACCTAATGTGAACTGTGTAGAAACAAGCGCATGAGCCTACACAGACAGTTCCTGGAGCAACATCAGTTCAAACTCAAACATGTTCCTGACTCATGGTTCAAAATCAGCTTCAGGCTCTAAAGGGCGATTTATACAAGCTGCCATTGGATCTTCTGTCTCTTGTTTTTCTTCTACGCACAAAAGTCCCATAGCGTCAAAGCGCATCGCTGATTTGTGATCTAGTTGTGATTGGTTTAACTGACGAGACACCATGGAACCTGATTAGCTCTAGACAGAAGCTCCAATGGCAAACTGTGTGAGAACATAGCATAACGAGGAACTATAAATCTCCCTTAAAAGTTGTATGGAGGACTTTCAAAACTAGTTTGTTGTCAGTCTTGGTCAAAAACAGTTGCATAGATTTGTAACAGCCTTGTACTTATGCTAAACAAAAAAAAAATAATTATAAAAATATATAAACTGTGGTTGATAAATCCAGTAAAAGTTGACCAATAGATAACGAGGTACCTCGTTATCTATTGGTCCAGTTGCAGTGAAGGGC
The DNA here is from genome assembly GCA_038363315.1 of Mugilogobius chulae. NCBI lineage: Eukaryota > Metazoa > Chordata > Actinopteri > Gobiiformes > Gobiidae > Mugilogobius > Mugilogobius chulae. The sequence continues at coordinate 29,414,665 of CM076402.1, forward strand.
GTGGCCCTGGGAGAGGAAACACATGTGCATCATTTAAAAAACAACAAGCAGCTGTTGGATTTGAAAAATCCTCCATACAACCTTTAAGAAACCAAACTGGCAAACCAAATGAGGCTCATTCTGCTTTCTGATTGGATGATCCTCCTGAGAACCAAAACACCAAATGAAAACATCAACAAATGAACATAGGGGGTATTCCATGAAGTGAGATAAAGTCAAAGGGGCTTATTTGGTCAATCTAGGCTTATGAAATCTCCATTTATATCTCACTAACGTGGTTAGGTATCTTGGTTCTGAGTTGCCGTAATAACAAGCACGCAGACATAAACGTGGTCTGGAGCAGGCTAACTGTTCAGCTTTGTCTCAAAAAACTTCTAAAGAAAAACTTAAATCCGATGTTAATCCTCGCACACTTCCACAACTGTGTGAAACTCTCTGTCTGTCCAAACAAATTATAAAGTCACTTTTTATTCACGTGACACCTGGAGCTCTCGCTGTGGACAAATGAGTTAATGTGGGCTTCTTAAAGAGCCACATATAAATCTGTAAAATTAACTTGCACATGCATCAACACCAGCTTATACATTTACCCAACGCAGTCTGACAAGTCTTTCACCACTTTTTTGCGTACTTATGTTGCGCCGTAATCATACGCTATTTACATTTTGAGTCAAATAATAAACCGTGCAAATCGAACTTGAGTCTTATTTGATCCGGTTTTGTCCTATTTGGAATAGATAATTGGACTGTTGGAAAGCCGGACGTTTTGTGCGGTAGTGCTTCCTCTGACCCGTCTGAAGTCCCCAGTCCGTTTGTCTCTAAGAATACGTCTTTGTCTGCGGCCGGGCTCCATGTGAGAGGTTATCTGTCTGCTTGTGTCAGCTACAAATGAGCGGCGGCCCGGGGCTTCAGCTCACTCAGACTTCAAAAGAGAAGACATGACGGGACAATTTACAACATCACAACCACAGACAATGACCAAAGAGTGGAAATAATGTTGGGCTTTCATTTTGGGCCTTGTGTTTCCGAGGTCGTCACAGAGTCTTAAAGCTCGCTGTGAACTGTTTTTTTGGTGGTTGGAGTGTTAGTCTTAATGATGTCATGATGTTAAAGCTTAGTGTTGTGATTCTTACAAGAAAAATTTTAATCAGACATGTGAGGGAAAAAAGGCGAACGTTCATGTTCGTTCGTCAGAGAAGATACTGTATGACCATTATGTCTTTATTTTCCCCCAAAACAGGTATGTCATGGCTTAGTTAAATCCCTCAGCCAAATGTATTTAAAATCTAACCCTAAACCATACCTTACCCAGAAAATAAATCAAATATAAGCTGGCATCATCAGGCCGGATCTAACCTTTTTGGGGCTCAAGCAAAAATCAGCTTCGGGGCCCTTCAGTCTTTTCTACGAACCTTAATCAGTCAAGCCAAAGCAGCGTTTAAATTGACTTTTCCAATATAATTTATAACCACAAAGCCAGACAAAAATAATTGTCGATTTAAGCACATTTCTCAAAAATATAGAATAATGTAAGCTCCTGCCTCTGAAACTTTTGAATAAAACAGATGCATTTTCCCAAAATTTAGAGTGAGCTATTTTAGACCAACCAAATCCCCAGCCCTGTCCCTCTCCCTGTGAGCTCCGCCTCTTTTCCCTCTTCACGCTGACGCTGAACAGCTGAGAAGCTGCACATCACGCTTAAGTTTTTGGGCAGAAATACTGAAATCTGAAACTTTTTCAGGACAAACAGTCTCATGTTTTGTGGCTTTTGAAATAATTCAAATAAATGTGCAGAAATATGCTGTATTTCGCCGCGGTCATTTTCCCCGCGGTTGTTTTGGCGATCTGCAGAGGTATTAGTTCATAAGCTATTTGTGTGCATAGTTCAGCCAATACTTGTCTTATTGACTCAAAACAAACATCTGTTCCTGACTCTTTAATTTTGCACTCAGTGCTGAGAATGATCAGACACCTGTTTCTGCTTTTGTCAGTCTTGAGCGCCACACAGGGGATGTGGCTGTGTCTCTGCCGTGTCTCAAGAACAGAAGAGGGGAGGGTACATCACTTTAAGCTTGTAGGATTGGTCAAACAGGATTTATGTACATCCAAACCAGAGGGTGAAGCCGACAGGCATGAGGACTGGACTGACATAAACTCAAAAAACTATCAGGACTCAGAAGGAGGCGGGGCCCTACACAACTTGTGAAGTGTATACTTGTGTATAGGAAGGTCCGGCTCTGGGCATCTTTGTAAATTGATGGCATTGTAGCCATAATACAGACATGTATTTCTGTGAGGCCTGTAAAGACTCTGACACCTCACCCCCAGACGGTTCAACCTCCTCCAACACTTCCTCTTGAACTGGTCAATTTGTGCAGAGCCTTAGGCTGTACCGCTGGCTCTCAGCTCACCCCTGCTCTGGTCTTGCCTTCAACCATCACCACCATCTCCAGGCCAACTCCTAAAAATACTAGATTTTCTTGGGCTATTAACTTTCAGAGGTACATTAGTGTATTAACTCTTTCCCTGCCAAAGACAAGATCTTCTGTCTTTCAGATCCCAACCATAGCCTGCAACAAAAGTCATTTCTGTCTGATTTTACTGTATGAGGCGATAGGGGCGCTCTGATGCACATACTGAGTTACCCCGGATGTACACCGAGGTGGGTTCGGTTCGCGTCATGTGCGGGTTTCTGGCAAATGACGTGTACACCCAACACAGTGTCACTAGATGGCGTACTTTTACCACAAGACAAAAACAGCATATTTTGAGCACGAGTTCACAGCTGTTTTTAGTACTTATGTTACGCCGTGCATTTAGCACGATATGAAAAAGTGTAAAAATGACACAAGATTTCACAGCATCAAAAAACACAGTTTTGGTTGAAGCCACGTGGGGACGTTTTCTTCAGGTGAAACGGGTAAGTTCAGGCATAAAGTTACTAAAATGGGATAGTTTAGGTCTGGGGCTTGGGGCAGGTTAAGATTAGAATCAGGATTTCATTAATATTCATAAATAAGAACACGTCTTAACAACCACTATTGAAATGAATGGGACTGTGATGAGTACTATAATTAACAAAACAGCTGTGAACTCGTGCTAATCATACCTTATTTACATATTGTGTAATGTCGTGGTAAATGTACGCTTTCTTGTGAGATCGGGCTCGTACACCAGATGCTGTCAACTGTCCGGTTTCGTCCAAAGCCACGCAGATTCATTTAAATTCCTGCGAGAACGCTCGTTGAATTGAAAGTCACACCAGACCACTGCAAATTCCGGGGAAAATAGACTTCATGTGGATTCTTTCTGCAGACCGACACGGTTCTCGTGTCCGCACTCGGAGGTAAGTGTACATTGACGCATTGTTTTAAGCAATTTCTAAGTTCTGCGGGACTGGCAGTCAGTGTACATCCAGAGTTAGTCAACATCCAATTACACGAAAAACAAGCTAAAGATGGCTGACACAAGTTGCACTAGGACCATGGATCTGTAATACAATCTGAATACAGTATTGCTAGTTTGTAGATGTTGTAAATCAGTCCCAGTGGTCGCTCCATTGGTGCTGCACCAAATCCTCTACAGGTTACACAGGAGTTTTTCTTTAGAATGCAATGCAAACACAAACTGCTCGTGTTCATCAGAAACAGCATCTACAGCTGTAAGAACTGTCCAATCATGTGGAAATTCTTACTTTCACATCGTAAATACCTTTTTCAGGTTCGAAGGGTTTTAGTTTTGCATAAAGCTTCATCTACTGTTGCTCGCTCTGTAACTCCCGCTCTGATTGGTCAGAACCGTCAGGCCTGAGCTTTCAGCTTCATTTGGATACACTCAGCTTGAACCCCCTTATCAAGCAAAGAATCATGGAGGAAACAACTGCGCCTGTTCTATAGCCTGTAGAGCAGGGCTATTCAACTACATTTTCCAGAGTGCCAGATTTGACTGAAGATCATGGCTTCTGAGCCAGGTAGTTGCACAATACATCATCACTTTTGACATGAGGTCGCACCAAATATCACAGGACGTGTTTCTATAGTGATAACTAATACTACAGTCAATTTTATTGCCCTACGAATTGTCAAAATTGGCCATAACCAAATCTGAACTGGGAGAATCTCACCAATAAATCAGAGTTAAACTGGACCTAAATCAGGACTGAAATATACACTGTAAAACAATGACCATCTTAAACTGAATAATGAGTGAATACATGCTTAAAATGAGTCAGATTTATGTTTACTTGGGCATATTTTAGCTGTCTTAAATAAGATTTGACAATAGAACAAGAACAAAGTGGATTGTTTTCTGAAAAAGTATTTATGCTATACTGTTTATCTGATTCTCAATATCAGTACCAATATCCCAAACCAATCCTAAACTTAACCATAGAATTGGCCTAAACATAGCCACATTGTTTTAATGTTTTCCCGTGGTGAGGTTGTTACTCACAAAGTCACAGACGCCAGTGAAGGTGCTCACTTTGATACTACACTGGTTTACCTCAAATTGTAGATGATCTATACATCACTTTAGAATAGGGCGGAGGTGAATATTAGTAAATGTTTATTTATTATTAGTAAATACTATCTAATCATTTAGTAATGATTAGATAATGTTATCTAATCATTATCTGACAATCATTCATCTGCTCTACTAATAATCTGCTTTGACATGCTTGATCAAATGTTTCATTAATGTGTATTGTTTTATTTTGATTTCCTATTATTCATATTTGCTAAAATTAATAATTGGAAAGTCCTCGGAGACGACTGTTGTTGTGATTTTGGGCTATACAAAAATTAATTGATTGATTTGATTTTATCTTAATTATTAACTAACATTGTAAATTATTTGTATTGGACATTATTATAAAGTGATACCAAATTTAAGTTGCCCACTAATTTAAAAACCCAAATTTAACCCTACAAACAAGAACAAATAAATTTTTTCTAATAAAAAGTGGAAGATGAGTGTTCAGTGGGTCTAAAAAGCGTTAAAAATCAGGCGCTCTTCAGGATCAAAAAGTGATGAACACAACAATAATCAACAAAGGAAAAATCGAGCAACTCTGATATTTTGTTGACATTTTTCTAATGTTGAATGTAATTGAGGCGGACAAATTTTGAGGCCAATTTGCACCCGGCCTTATTGAATAGCCTACTAGAGCTATGCCATGATGACTACGACGCACTGAGCAAAAGCATGACCAAGACCGATCTTTGACACACTAACAAACAGATTCCCAACTGTCACTCAAACATAAAAAAGTAGCAAAACTTACAAACAGACAGAAAATCATGAGCTCATCTCTGTGACAATCTTTACTTAAGGTGAAATTGTCATATTCTCTCTTTCATGATTCTATTTTTATCACGATATTGCCCAGTCCCTCCTTCAGAGAATGACCCATCTATAAAATCCCTGTAGTCCCATTCCCCCACACCCTGCCTCTCCCTGGTCCATTCCCTGTGTGATAGTGCAGTGTGGAGTGTGCTCGCCGGGGCCACATACATCAGAAGTGCTCCGAGGCTGATGTTATCCCCGCTATAATCTGCTCCGCGCTCGGCTTCCTCGCTCTCTCTTACAAGACTTATCCACGAGACGGGAGAATTAGGCTGCACGCTTTTTTGAACCCGAGGAAATGCCGTGGTGTCGCAGTATACTGTTCGCATTTCTTACTCTATCTGGAGTTGTAATCTAGGGGAAGAGAGATAAGCGAGGATACGTCTTAGTTTAGCCTGACGCTGCAATCGCTGAGGGTTGACAAAGGTATCATGAATCGGATATTAATCGATAATCCAACTAGCATTGAAACTAGATACTTATTGAGAATGTATTGGTACTAATCACTAAAATTTTTGTTCAAATGTAATCTGATTATTACTGAAAGACATTGAAAATCTGACTTGTTCTTAATGTAAAAAGCAATGGACAAGATGTTCATTTGTTGATGTTTCCATTTGGTGTTTTGGTTCTCAAGAATCAGAAAGCAGAATGAGCCTCACACGACTCTCTCATTTGGGTTGCCGGTTTGGTTTCTTATGCTGCATTCAGACCGGACAGTGTTGAAGTCAATGCGTCCAGTTTACAGTAGTCAATGTAAACCTATACGTCTTAAGGCGTCCAGCAAATTTGCATCCAGCATGCCAAAATTCGTTGGTTTGGGCCGCGTTTTGTGAAGTAGACGATCAAACCTGCAACGGACGCTTTGGCCTCATAAGACGTCAACAATCAAGTTGTGCAATGCTGAACTTTCAAGCCTCAAACACCCGCATCCACCAATAAGACACTTCTGTCCTGTGACATAGTGACGCTGCTCTGCTATCACATGAAGAGGCAAGAAGGACTGTGTTTACTGAACTCTTTCAGTGCCAGCCCTATTCTCACTTTGATCCCACTTTTGGATTAATGACAATTATTGTGGGTTTAAGTAAGTGCAAATTAAAAACATAGATGAGATAAAACTTACTAGAATTAAGTAAATAAACACTGAGAACGATTTTATTTTATTGATATAGGGAAAAGCACTTATATCTGTATTTGTGAACTTCACCAAATCTCTATTCCTTTTTGGATGGAATGGTTTATTACAATCACAAATGAAGTTGGGTTGCCAGAGTGTGAAATGGTTCATACATTGAAGAAGCTGCTGACCAATCAGGAACAAGATGTGCTATGAATCATGTGTTATACCCAGTATGTCACTTTCTCAGGCACCTAACTCTTTGTCATGGTTTCAAGCTCTAGGCCAAGTAAATCCATTAGGGGTACACTTTGAATCAAGGAGGGGTTGCAGTTGTCCCTATATCTGCGGATTATAAGGCTACCTGGAAACCACGTTCTTATCCTTATTCTTACTATAGAAAAATAGGAATATGATTGGTCACTTTTGGGCACTTATACATATTTGTTTTTTTCTCTAGCATAATGGTCTGGGAAAACTTCAGTAAGTTAACTAAAGCGGTTAAGCATTTAATGAAAAACAAACATCACCTGCATTAAAGGGGCACTGTGTAAGAAAAACAAACCAAACCCTAACACCAGAGGGAGCCTTTCACATGCATTTTGCCTATTAAGCATGATGCCATCTAGCGTCAATATCCACATTCCGGCCCGTAATAAAACATTTCAAATACGTATAAATGTATCACAATTGATGTGGATTGGTTAACAGTGCTCTCTTAAGTATTCATGTTGTAAAGAATAATATGATTTAAATGTTTGTGGACTAAATGTGATAATTAAAATTCCTCTCAATCTTACACAGTTCCCCTTTTAAATGCGCACGTACAAAGCCATTTTGCCAGAGATTGTTAACTGGCCAACATCTTAGTAGACAGGGTCTACTGATTGAGCGCGTGTAGTGTGCTCTTACAGCGACATTTTGTGTGTGTGCCTCTCTGCTGCTCCTGTGTTTTATGTGCAGGCGCTGCTGGACATGGACCTGATCCCGTGCCCGTGTTTTTAATCGCGGCCTTTTATTGATTTTAGCCTGGTTTTATTGTTGCCCCACTATATTGATTTTTAGCTAACGTTTTATTTTATTGTGGGGATTTTTTTTACTGGAAAATTTTTTACTTTGTAATAAATTTCATTGTGGCATCTTTTCATCGTTGTTTATTGATGACTTTGCTCTCATTTCACTGTTTTTATTCAATATTTATTATTTATTCGGCCATTTTAATTCACACATCTTAACAATAGCACAACCAACCTTATAGAGACCAGAAAGGAAGGAGGAGGAGACATACAATATTAATTAGAAGTAAAAGTAGGCGTACAGTTTTCAGATCCCCCATATTCTGTTGAATTACCGAAACTGTGTTTATCTAATTTGGTGCAGGAGGTGTGGCATGCAATATATGGGAGAAACAAGGAATGAAATTAGTACCAGACTACCGCATCATCGTTATAATGTGACTAGATTAAAGAAAGAACCTACACATTTGGGTCAGTACTTCTTTAAGCATGGTTTGAGTAACCTGTTCATTAGGGGACTGGAGCATGACCTGCATTGAACGACGGGACACAGAAAATTTGTGGAAAGAAAATGGATTTCTACACTCAAGGAAAAAAACGGAACATTTGAATTTTTCGAAAATTCCTTAGAAAACAAGTCCATTTGTAAAAACGGGTTACATCCTGATTTGAGTCCACAGTAAGCTGAAGACAGGTGAACAGATTTCTTGTTTTGGCTTGACTGATTGTGAGAACAATCTGTGTTCAAGTCTTCTCTATAAAAGGCACCAGAATGAAGCCAAAAACACACTTCTTCACGATGCCACGATTGTCCAACCAGAGAGGGATGGAGCTATTGGATGGAGCCTTGTGTGCGTCAAGTGAACCAGTGGGGTGGTCCCAGTGTTCCAATTCCACAGAATCAACTCAGACACTACTGCCGATCCATGAGGCGACAAATAACCGCTGTCCGGAGCCAACAGAGATCGTGTGAACTATTGACAGTCTGATGAGATTCCTGTCATTTCTGGTTTGGGGGTTGCTCTATTGTTTGGTTGTGTTATTGGCTGAAAATGTACCTGGCTACGTCAGATGGATCTGTGCTGAACTCCTATCTGAGTTCTCACAATCTCCATCTGTAACTCAACCGCTGAAAGCGTTTGAGAAAAGGTGGGATGTTTAGTGAAAACTTCAAGCTGATTGAGTGTGGGGCCTATCTTTTTTTTTCTTAGCCAATCACAGCAACAACTCATAATCATGTATCCAATGTCCAGCTCTTCTTTCAAAAAGAAATTACTCTGTATTCTGCTAAAACGCATCAAAAGCAGCAGAAACACGTACATCCACGAGAGCAGCCATCTTTGTTTAAATTGAATGAGACTCTGCGGGCGCGGGGAGCTAATAGTCGTCTTAACACCGCTGGTTCGGACTCCATAACCAATCGAGCAGCTGGAAGCCAGATGATTTATCTCGTGTTTTATCGCAAGATAAACCATCTGGCTGGCCAGGTTATCAAAAATGTGTAAACGCCGCAAGAGTTGGCCTGAGGATTAGAATGGATGTAGAGTCATATGAAACAGGCGGATCTCAAAAATAAAATTATTCTGCTCCCACAAAACTCCAAAAACTGAGTGTTGCGTTTCTTTTTTCCTTGAGCGTATGTTGGGAACATACACATAACTGTGTGTGATATAGGCTCATGCACTTGTTTCTACACAGTTCTCATTAGACTCCATAAACATATCATGACAAAGAATCAGGAGTCTGAGAAAGTGACAATGTTAATAGCCACGGTTCATAGCTAACCTTGTTCCTGATTGGACAGTAGCTTCAAATCTTCAATGTGTGAACTATTTCACAATTTGGCAACACAAGTTCATCTGTGATTGTTGTAACTATTAAAACCACTTCCATTTTAAAGAAACCACACGTGAACTTGACTGCAGGAAATAGTTTTAGCTCAGTATTTATTATATGCAAGCTTTCTTTGCATTTGTGTCCTCCTGATTTGAACTCCATATGCTGAGTTACGCTCTGCAGCCGTAGAGAATCATTCATTCAAACTCATTCTAATATATTTCAGAGAGCTACTTCTTCTCTCCACACTTCTGAGGAAATGGAAGTCACTTGCTCAAAGGAAAGTATCATACAGCATCACTAATATGTTCTGGGACTGTTTAAATACACTCTTCCAGGTCTGACGGTGGAGAACAGCTGCATACAGTCTGGTCCTGATGGAAACATTCAGTCCCAGTCAGTATGATGAGGCAGTATGCTGTATCAAGCATACACATACAACCCTATGTCATTGAATGCCAAGGAATATCTGTCTGTGATTTTCGTTTCTGTTCTAATCCAAGTACTACAGCAAATATTGTTACAACTACAATAGTGTTTAGCTCCAACTTGAATTGCTGTAAAAATATAAGAACAGAATGGTTGCAAAGTAGTTCGTTCTTTCTCATCACAGTAAGAGAGTTGAAGGTACAACTAAGGCCAGGCTGGGTCTTTTGTGTTTCTTCTCATGTCTGCTCTCCATCAACGAAAACATGCACAAGAGAGAGAATCCTCCAACAGTCCACACCAAACTGAGCTTAGCCTCTGATATGGAGCTAGAGCTAACCAGGTTCCAGGTACGTCTAATCAGTTAAATGCTGGCATTCAGGCAGTCCTTAAAAAAGATTCCCACATGTAAAAAGTCCGTTATATTTATTCTACTGTATGTGATGAAAAGCAATAGGGCTGCACGATATATCGATATTGCACAACCCCTATTATTGCTTTAATAAACTTTATTTTGCCCCAGAAAGAGAAGCACATCCAATTTTGTCCAAACTACCTTCGAAAGAACCTCTGCTCAGAGTGACAGGATGGTTGGTATAATCAGTCATCATGTCTGTGCGGCTCTTAAAAACCCATTCATCCCCTCCGGAGTGTCCCCTACACCTGCTTAATGCACCAACTCTGACTTCACTTGGAGGAAAGCCTAATATTCATCGTTCTATCATCTTGTCGCAGCTTTTGTCGGACAATCTTTTCCCTGCACATAAACCGGGCTCAGCAAAAATCAGCGTCGGCTTAAAAGTGTGCAGCCCACAGCCAAATGAACTCCGGACGGAACAAGATGGGGAAACCAGAGGAATCCGAGCAAAGAAATCGGATTGATTTTTAAAAATGTCCCCCTTATCGATCCACTACGAGAACGTGGTTATATCACAGCGTGAAAGTCTTTGTGCTACAGTGAAGGAGAAATTAGAGGTTCAAATGGAAGAAGTTTGGATGAACTGAAAGATAAAGAGGTTTGTTATTGAGTTGTTTGTGAAATTAGTCCGTTTTATGTCCTGTGTAACTCAACACAGTCTCACAGAAAAAGTGTGTGAATGTCTATAAGAACAGTGTCTTTATTCGGCGATATTCACAGCATTAAATACAGTATTTCATATATTTCTTGGTGTCGTAATATGTTTGGGTTTTAACGGCTCAGTTTAGTCTGAAGTTACAAAAATGGGTAGGTTTAGGTCTGGGGCTTGGATAGGATTAGGAACATAATTTTGTGAACTCTGCCAATGATGAAAATATCTGTCATTGACCTTTTATTCCCAGCAGGATGTGGGGATTCTGATACACGTGCTGACTTAGTCTACAGTCAAATACATGATGCAGTTTCACAGATTCACCAGCAGAGGGAGGATCCAGAGGAGGCCACGATCAGGACCACCTGCCTGCTGAAAAAAGCAGACACGCAGCGGTTTACGTGATCACTCCTGAAGTCGTTCTTTCAAACAAAACATGTTGGACTAAACATGTTGAGTAAGTTTAGGCAGATATTTGATTTTAAACTGAAGAAAAGACGAGGTGTGGTCAGGCTCTTGGAGAACGCCACTTTCCTGTGGAGGCAAAGCCTGTCTGTTGCATTACAACTATAGAAACTTTGCTGAAAACCTGCCTGTTTCTAAGTTACTTTCTTGATTTCAATTGTAAATGTCTATCTTGTGGAACACGCTGCACTAACAGGCAGTAGTTGTAAGTCTAATAAGTCTGTATAGTTTTTCATTCACATTTGATGAAGATAGAAGATCCAGAATGGCAGCAATAAATCAAAAGAACTGGAATCCTCTTAAGTTGTTACAGATTTGCAATGACACTTTAAAGTCAGTGCAAATGAGCACTCAGGAGCTTTTCCAAATCCTTGCTTTGTGCTTCGTCTAGAGCTGTGCAATATATCGAATTTAGATCATCTCATGAATGTGGTTTTCAAGATATCTAAAAATATATATTGTTTATGCCACAAAAGAGCCTGTAGAATAGAAATTGTTCACCATCTAGATTCATGCACCATTTCATTTTACACAACTTGAACACAGCCTGTTGACGTAATAATCGTTTGAATATCGTTATCGAGATATGCCCAAAAAATATCGAGATCTTTATTTTAGTCAATGTCGCCCAGCCCTAGCTTCGTCTAAAAGAGGTTTTACTTCCACAGACAAATGTACTGAACATGCACTAGAAGCATGCACGGCTTTCTTTACCAAAAAATAAGAAAATAGGTGATAATTAGTCAGTTTTGAACTCCCTGTAATGCTGCGTACACACACTTCTGCCTCCATCATGGGGCCGGCCCTGGCCCTTTTGGCGCCCAAGGCAAGATTTCATTTAGACCCCAGCGCCCCGCCCCACCACCACTATATTTAGTTTAATTATGTATAGGTCTATGATATCTAGTGTTGAAGGCAAGGTCATGTTTGTTTTTTTTTATTTATTGTATTTTTTAAATTTTTTTCTGTAGAAAATAGATGTAATTTCCTATAATCGGGAGTATTTTTGACCAATTAAAGTATCTTTTACATTAGTAAAGTTATATTATATTATGTAGCATATATCCTCACCAAGATACAAATTATTTGGGCCCCAGCTGTTTGTGGTCATAACTCAATGAATATGTGTCTTAATGACAAAAAATAAAAACTGGCAAATAGCTTATGAGTGGTAGAACATGATTTTCATATTGGGGTGCAATTTGGCGCCCTCACCACCAGATGGCACCCTAGGCAACCGCCTAGTTCGCCTATGCCTAGGGCCGGCCCTGCCATCATGGAGCAGCCACGTGATCATGTGACGTAGATTCAAATGGTCAAAATGAATTGTTGGTTGCCTTGTATATATTCAGTACAGCCAGAGGAGGGTAGTAACGCGCTACATGTACTCTGTTACACTTACTAGAGTAACTTTTTGAATCAAATGTACTTCTATGAGTATGTTTAATTGCTTGTACTTTTTACTTGCATGGAGTAAATTTATGACCAATTAAAGCTGCTCTTACTCTGCTACATTTGGCAAAAGTTGACTCGTTCCCGTTTTTTTTATCGACATTTGTTTTTTCTCCCCCGAGAACACTTCTCCTCACAGATGAGCACGTGACCACGTTCGGCCAGTCAAATGTAGTACAGTAGTCACATGACTCTACCTGTCCTATCAGACAGAACCATTCGGCGAGGCACACGGAAGCAAAACATTTGATTTCTATTGAGCACGAGCTGCGGTAAAAACAAGTAAACAGGTGAAAATGGCAGAAGTGGATGTCTGCGCTAAAGAAAAGGACACAACAGAAGACGTGGCCTCAGATTCAAACCATGTTTCTCTTGAAGAAAGAACAAAAGAACAGCTACGTAATGCGAAGGCTTCTCTAAAACACACGGACATTTCAGCAGACAAAAACTACGTCTAATCTGAGGAAACACATAAATCATGATCACACATTCAGAATCGCTCAAGTTCATTTGAAAACACAATTTGCACCATTTATTTTATTGTCTGAATAAAACAAGAAAATAAACAAGATGTTACGTTTCAACAGTTACTGTACTCCAGTCGTTTTTTACTCTTACTTGAGTACATTTTTAGGTCCACTTGTTACTTTAACTTGAGTAAATGCATTTACAAGTAACTGTACTTTTACTTGAGTACATTTTTTGGCTACTACTTACTTCTAAATATAGCTAACTTATAATAGCTTACGGGTATTTACTGTTCAAAGAGGTTGAACTAAAACTCTAAATGTTCCAAATGTTTTTAATATACACAAACTCATTTCTGTGCACAGTCTTTTATAAACCTCAATAAAATAGTGAAAATAGGTGATAAACAAAATGCTAATATAGTCCTTTTCACTATGTTTGACTGAAAAAACTCATGTAACCTGTCATACTCACAAACAGAAGTACCACACAAACATACAGACAGCAGCAAAAACCCTCAGAGAGACAAAGTGCTGCCGAAAAGGTCAACCCGGTCGGCCGAGCGTGAACGCTTTGAATTCGAATTTAGGACAATTTAAGGACAAATGTTGAAGAAGACAAATGATTTCTCTGGGCACAAGAGAAAGAGAGGGAGAGAGGAGAAGATTGACCGGGCTGATAGAGAGGCTAAAGAACTCTTATAAACACAAATATATTCACTTTATAGAGTTTTGTCAGACACGTTCAAAGCTCTGTATTGCATTATTCATTCACTCTGCACCTGATGTTAGCTCAAGAGTGAAAATGTAACTACTGGAGGAAGTTAGGAGTCAAGTAAATATCTGGAAACATCTCATATGGAGGAAGCTCGTTGTATTGGAAAATGTGTTGTAAATGAAGTGTTGATGCACCGCCTCTGACTGTTGTATGTTTTACACAAATGTGTTGTTGATAGAAAATAGGACATTTAAAGCTAAGGGAGGATAAATGTAAATGACTAAAATGATGTTTTGTGTGTCTATTACAACTAGCGATGCACCGATCTCATACTGGAACTGGATATTGTTGCCGATCCAGGAAATTGTATCGCCTCCATGATATCGTTTCAGTCGATATCATTGTTGTTGTTTTTTTGTTTGTTTTTTTGCCTTTAATTTAGCAAAATGAGACAAATGTATTGGCTGGTGTTAATCCAGAAAATATAATAATATTGGACATTTTTTCAGATGAAGTTGATAAGTTAAGAGGGATTTTTTGTTTATCAATACAACACGATGCGCACATCCCGTCTGTAGAAAGAGCTGTAGCTCACAAACACAAACAGTGGAAACAAGTTGAAAAGCTCCGTTGTCAGCTAGCTACAAGAGTTTATCAAAAACAAAAGTTCTGCTGCTAAGTCAACGTTGATGAATGAAACTCGACCTACGACCCTCACAGTGTTAATTTCATTGACGAAACTATGACGAACATAAAGAACATAATTATATGGAATATATTGCTATTTCTTTATTCAAACTAAACAAAATTGTGCTTAAAAATAACTATTTACTTGTTATTTTCACAAAAATTAGTGTGTCCCAGTTTTTAATTCTGAAAATCTGGTCACCTTAAGTTAAATGATTGCGGAAACTATAATATACCAGTGAAAAGCTTGACATGACATTTTAGTCGACTAAAACGTGACTAAAACTAGGACGGATCAGATGACTAAAACTAGAGTAAAGTAAATTTAGTCGGAAGACTAAGACTAAAACTAAATTATAGTACAGCACGGTGGCAGAGCGGATAGCGCTCTGGCCTCACAGTAAGAAGGTCGCGGGTTTGATTCCCGCACGGCCCGGGACCTTTTTGTGTGGAGTTTGCATGTTCCTCCCCGTGTTTGGGTGGTTTCCTCCAGGCACTCCGGTTTCTCTCTGCTGAGTTGCCCCAGGGCAGCTTACTGTCACTGAGTGGGGAGAGGGAGGGGTTCATCTCACTGTGAAGCACTTTGTGACTCTGTGTCTGTGAAATGCGCTATACAAATAAAATGTATAAAAATTTAACACTGGACCGGGTCCAGTGTTAAATTTTGGTGAAAGATTTTAATTAGTCCAGTGGACCCTTAAAAGTTACATTGAGAGACAAAAGACTGTCTCAAGCTTCAGGAGACAGACGTCTGTCAGACCTCGGTTCTGACCTGATCCAAACAGCTAGCTGTCGTAAAGTTTCGTTGTTTAATTCAAAGACGTTTCCTCATGTAAACAGACGGAGAACGGTAGGGCAGAAAGTGACGTCGACCGAAAACCCCTCTGTAAATAACAGATACATGAAACTATGTAACAAAATGCACAAGGTAACAAAGCATTTTCAGTCCTTACAGTATCGGTTGATATCAGGTATCGGTAGATACTTAAAGCCAAAGTATCGGAATTGGTATTGGAACTGAAACAACTGGATTGGTGCATCCCTGTATACGACATCTCCAGTTTGCTCTTTTCACAGCATGAATGAGTGTCAATAGAGAAATAGAGACGCCTCATTTTTGGACGAGGACATTTTTTTCTTTAGAGTTCACGGCTAAGTTTAGGTCTGAAGTTACAAACGTGTCAGTTCATGTCTGGGTCTTGGAGTTGATTAAGATTAGGATTAGAATTTTGTTTTACATCCACGTCCACCATAGGGCTCGGGCAGCGTTTACATTTTTAAGGAAACATACCTTTAAAAACAAAACATATACAGCAAGATCCCAACACCTGCTTATTGTCAATCATTCCCCGCTCTCTGTCATCAACAATACAAAGGCCGGTAGAATGGCTTTAGTTTGCTCAAGGGCACGAGGGCGGCCCACACAAAGCGCAGGACAGTGCAGCAGGGCGATAACGTGATGACCTTGTAGATAAAAGAGTCAAACACACACATCTGCACAGAGCTCAGTGAAGGGACAGTTTTTGCACTCCATACTTGTCTAAGCAGCAGCAATAAACCAAAACAGTCTACATTTTGTCTCTGCGTTTTTACATATTCAGTAGTTTCATCATTTTGTATAACCTAAATACCATTTTTGTCACTTCTTGAGTCCCATTTTTGATTCCCTAACAATTTAGTTTTGATTTGTTTTATTAAATCAATCAATCAATCATGTTTGTTACAAAGCTACAGTAAACATACATAAAACACATATGGTCATATTTAAGCAAAAATGGACACCTCCAAAAGTTATTTACAGCTTATAAAAGGGGCTCATAAAATCAATAAAACCATTTTATGCAGACCTATGCTCTACTACTGCAATGTCTGCCTAATAAATACAAATATGTACTCCTCTTACTTGTTACATTTGTCCCAAATTTGCATAAAACTGTGTTAGCTTCTTATTAAATGTAATGGTACACATCCCATTTCCCAGGGCTGGACTGGGATTAAAATTCGGCCCTGGAATTTTTGCCTCAGACCGGTCCACACACACTATCAGCCCGATCTTGCCCTTTTGTCCTAGCCGGTCTTAGCCTTGGTCTTAATTATTCCTCTGTTGGCCACTAGAGGCTCTCTCCAAGCTCTATACACTGTCAGTGTAGAAGGTGTGGCTCCAGCCAGATGTGGGGGTGCAATTTTGTTCATTGAACCTGACACATGCCCACGCCTGTGACAAGTGAGCAGCTGCTTTAGGATCACAGGCAAAACTTACTGTAGCAGCAACTTCAGTTTGAAAAAAAAATGCAATAATAGAAATCTATTTGGTGAAAGTCTATTTACTTGACAGACTTGATCAACTTTGTCTAAAAATGAGGCCAACATTTTTTTAACGCGTTGACACATAAAAAAATGGTTTAAAAATACATGTTGGCCTCTTTGGCCTTTCCATAGCATTCACACTGACCCATGTTCACTCTCACATCTGATTATCTTTTTTATTAAGTCAACAAGCTTTATGTAAAAGAAAAGACACATTTTTAGACAAAGTTGTTAAAGTCAGTCAAGTAAATAGACTTTCACCAAATAGATTTCTATTATTACACTTTTTTCCAAACTGAAGCTGCTGCTACAGTTCTCTTTTGCCTGTGATCCTAAAGCAGCTGCTCACTTGTCACAGGCGTGAGCATGTGTCAGGTTCAATGAAAAAAACTGCACCCTCACATCTGGCTGGAGCCACACCTTCTACACTGACAGTGTATAGAGCTAGGAGAGAGCCACTATGGCCAACAGAGGAATACTTAAGACCAAGGCTAAGACCGGCTAAGACAAAAGGGCAAGAACTTTGGACAAGCTGAAAGTGCTGGCTGATGCCGTTAAAAGTGCGTTACAGTAGTCTAAACAAGACGAGATAAAAGAGTGCACGACTTGTTCAAAAGATAAAAAAGGTTTAACTTTGGATAAAAGCCGCAAGTGATAAAAGCCAGATTGACAACTGCGTTCACGTGTTTTTCAAGTTAAAATCTCTGTCATAGTACTATTAGTATACTACTAAAGTACTATACAAAAGTAAATATAAAATCAAACTTGATGCTTACACACTAAACTAAACACACTAATGGAGCAGGTGTGCAGGACAAACAGGCATCTAGTGTGAGCATGTGAGAACTGGCTAAAAATGAGCAGTACTACAGCTTCACAGCACGGTGGCAGAGTGACTAGCGCTCTGTCCTCACAGCAAGAAGGTTGTGATTTTGACTCCTGCTCAGCCTGGGTCTTTCAATGTAGAGTTAGCTTGTTCCTCAGAGTGTCTGGGTCATTTTCCTTCAGTCGCCCGTTTTCCCCACAAACCAATAACACACGTTATGGAACTCTCGGTGGTGGTCGGAAGTTGAGGTGCCAGGTGTTCAGGCGACTTGCTTCTGCTGCTGACACTGAGGGCGTTCACATTAGGGCTGTCACTAACGATTATTTTAATAGTCGATTAGTCAGCGATTATTTTTTCGATTAGTCGACTAGTCATCAAGTATGTTTTTACATGATCTGCTCAGCACGTTTTTGCTTATTACATGCCGAGTCTAAACCCACGTTCAAACGCTTCTATTTTTAGCATCAAGTGACGTACACGTCAGTCCAATAAGCAGGGGTGTCGGACTGGGGGGTAAATGGTGCTAGTTTCCCCGGGGCCCAGGGTAAGAAAGGGCCTCCAAAAAGCAGTTCATTTTTTGCTTGTGTGATAGATTATTCCTCTAAATGTAATTATTTTGATATCAGAGAGCTCCGTCACTCCTTAGCAAATGGAAAACTGCTGAACAAAGAAAATATCGACTGATCAAATTATAATCTAATCTGTAGCTAGTATTTAATAACAAGAGTTTGAAGATTTCAGTGAACAATCAGCCAGGGTTGACACAAAATTATCACTTTAATAAATATGCAAATCACCAGGTCAAATTTAGTCATTATATTACAATTTCTCAATCCAGCAATATTATATTTTGAAATAGTAATTTAGACAAGTTTATAGACATACACGGTGCATTTTATTCTCGCCTTTATGCAAGTGAATGCAATGATTCAAACCCAAAAGTTTCAACATTCGGTTACTGCAATAAAAATCTTCAAAGTTAGAATTATAATTAGATCTTTGAAGTTTGAAAAAAAAAATTGCCAAGTTATGTGTGGAATGGAGAAACTAAAGATATATGCATATTCTAAAAGGAAATAAAACCCAAATGGATAGAAAAATGTAAGCGCGGACTAAATAATTTAAACATGGGAAATGGTGTTAGGGGCCCACAACAAAGTTTGTACCTGGGGCCCAGAATTTGTGCTACGCCCCTGCCAATAAGCCTCATGTAATGCATGTTCAGTCCCTGTTTAAATGTCATTTGCCCAGGGGTCAGCAAACTTTTGTCTTCCTCTGAGTGTGCATAGACGTGATCACAGCACGTGGTGTTTTTCTGTCCTACATTCATTTTCCAACTGTTTTTTATTTGCAATCACTCGTTTAATAATGTAATTCAAAATAAATTGATATTACACAAACTTGATTATTTTTTTTGTGTAAAACAGATTTGAACAAACAGTAAATTAGAGGAAAAGTCAATAAAGCTGAAGTAAATCTTCATTCTGCTGCTTTCGCTGCTGTTTTACTGTATCATTTCATCAGCAGCAAACTATTACTAATAAAGCATTTATCATAATGTATTCATTAAAACACACCTCATGTGTTTTAATTTTAGTTTAAAGCGAACCCTGGCTACAATCACAAGTTACCCTAAACACTTATAATATCATCACTTATATAAATTCAGAACAAAACCTTGAAAGTATTTGTAGTTTTATCAAATCATGTTTTAAAGAAATCACATGGCTGCCATTTTGTCCTGGCTGTGACGTCAAATGGTTGTCTGTCTGCCCTCTGGTGGTTGTCAAGGTAACAGGTAACTAAGCAACATGAATTCAACAGTTAAAACCTTTCAGTTTGAGCTGGAGTTTGGCCAAATACAAAACGATTATGTGGAATCTAGTGACACTGAAGATAATCAAGAGGAAGAGGCAAGAACTGGACACTGTCAGTGGTGTTTTTGTTTCAACTGTTCACCGATCGAACCACAGGAGTATCCATGGCAACAACCAAAAGCAACCATTGATGTCATCAACCCAGAATGCACAATATGGCGGCACCCAGTAGCTCAAACAATGCAGATTTTATAAACATAGTAAGCAGTTTTATATTTGTTTGTAGTTTATTTGAACAAACATGAGATGTACTTGCATTTTAGCCATATTTGTTGTTATAGTCAGGGTTCACTTTAAGCTTAATAGCCTATTAGATAAACTTAGTTTGGTGAGCAGGTGAATCCTGCATGTTTAATACGTATGTCACTCTCTGGCATTTCACAGTAAGACTCGTTTGCAGACACAATATGGTTTTGTTTGAAAAGGCCCTTCAGAAGGTTTACGTTGACGCCACAACACTGTTACACAAGGTTCTTAGCGGCTTTGAACAGAAATCACGTCACATTTTGAGCCCGCGAATCACAACAGGACCAGCAGACAGCAGCTCTCGAGTCAAACAAGACGGTCAACCACCGCTTCTCTCCTCCGCATGTGAGAGACAGAGTTGCCTCGCATAAGCACCGCGCGCACCGCTCCATGTCAAACCTTTGCTCGGTCTCAGCACGCACACACTGATTTAAACCAGTTCTCCAATGAGTAGGAAACTGATTTGCGGAAGACCGATTGGAGGACGTGGTCTCAACCGATTATAGTCCGATTTCAGACTCATGTAAACAAACAATTGGTCTGCAGCCTTACAAATGTAACTGAGCCTGCTCACAACCCCTGCCCTAATCGCAGCATTAAAATGAAGGTTTTCACAACTGAAAAGTGTCCTGCACAAAGTGGCACACACCACAAATGTAACTACCTGCTTAACACTTTTCTACAAGTTTAACACAGTTGTAAATGTTTAAAACAGTCCTACATGTCCCGGAGAGATCAGCGTGTAATTTTACAAACACCACAGTCCTACCCACTCTGACAACAAGTGGTGACCTGCATTCTCCATGAGTGTCACAGATGCTATAATTGCATAAAAACATGCCTCGATTAAAACTTGAAAGTTGGAAGATGCTTGTGTTTCAGGACCACAGGGGAGCATTCAGGTGACCAGAGCTCCTCCAGGTGTGATTATCATATCCGATTTTTGAGTTGAGATGATGTAATGAATATACATTTAAGACATTTTACACTGCCAAAATAAAATAAAAAAAAATTTTTAAATGTAAATATTGTATCATTATTGAGTCCGAAAATATGCAACGGTTTATCCCTACAGGAAAGCACTGTCCTCTAAAGCTTGGCTGATGTAGCGACTCTGGACTTTTTTCCTGGACTGAGCATATCAAAAAGCCATTGACTCTTCTTTGGCCACATGTTTGTCTCCTGTCAGCCGTTTGGCCTGGAACTGGGGAATCGTGGAAATTAGTTTGGAGGAAAAAGAGCTGGGCATGTTTGAGAAAAGACCGTCTCCTCCAGGGAGAAGCATTTTCACCCAGAAGCAAACACATCAGAGCCAGGAGGGAGGAAAGGAAAGGAAAGGAAAAGGAGAAGGAGAGAGGCTGGGTTTAGGGGAGTGCAAGTTTGGAGTTCCAGACCTTCTGAATAAAATACCACAGAGTGAAAAGACATTGCACATGAGCCAAACGTATAATGTGCAGGCATCATCGCGCCGCAGCACAACACACAAACAAAACATACAGTACAGCAAAGGGTCTTAAACCATATCAGCACTGGGGCACCCCTAAACATACTTGCAGGAATCTTTCATTGTATCATAGTTTTGCTGTTTTGTACTAATTCTGATGGAGTATAATATAAACTGGTTGATCTACAGTGTTAGAAAGTTGATAGCATCATTTATTTAACTTTAATTGTTCGTTCGTGACGTTTAAAGAATCTCTTACGTTAAACAACTTTACTGCGCATGCTCAGTGTCATTTCTACTTCCTGTCAGTGTCACAGCGCCACACTCTGGTCAGTTACAGGCATTACACCGGCTTCAGGCTGGTTTTACTGATTCGTGTGGACGTTCACAAATCCTAAGACTGTATGTATACACTCTGGGCCAGATTTATCAAGTGTTTGCTCATGTGCAAAATAAGTTAGAGGGTGCAAAAAACTCAACACGGCTGATATTTTTCTCTCACACAGACACTGAAGATGTCAAATTTGAGTTGATGCGTATCTGTTTTGTGTAATACGTTATATGTGTATGTTCCAATATCAATTGAGTACAAAACACTCACAAATAACACATGCATATTTTTTCAGTTTGCACCTGCAATTTAGCACCTGGATTGATAAATCAGGCCCAGATTGTTTTTACAACTATCCTGGTTTTGTCTTCATGTGGACAAGGCAAAAGTTCTGTCAGGACAGGATTTCTGTTTTATGAAACAAAAGCTCCAAGATTACGTGACTTTACTTGCCGCATCGAGTTTTTATTCTCGTATATTTTATTTCACTGCATGTTTCTGACCTTTTCTCCGCAGATATAAGCAGACATGCACAAAATGGCACAGACACACACAGCCTCTTTAAAGTGAGGATGGGAGAGAAAGAAAGTTGTAGGAAGGCAATGTTTGGACCTGTGAGGGAGACAAAGAGTGCTCGTGATGTACACAACTACTGACCTATATGAAAGCTTTTATCTGAAATATTCTATCAAAAACTTCTCACGGTACCCCATTTGAGAACCTCTGATCTACAGTGTGGACTAGTTGACCAGTCGACAACAGCAGGAGCACATGTGTTGTTGCTGTGGTGTTGTTGTTGTACTTATTGTGGTTACTGTGGTCGTACACCGTTGCTGTTGTTGTTCTTATCCCTCTACTGCATGACTTTTTATTTTAGGAGGAAAAAAATATTTCAAGATACTTTTTGAGAGCTTGTGGGTCCCTGACATTATATCAATTATAACATTTGACCCCCACGCCCCCCACAAAAATCTGGGTTTGTTGCCTCAGGGCAACAGTGTGCGATGAGGGTACTAAAACACCAAGGTTTTCAATACTGAATGGAATAGGAAAAAATAATCTAAAAATGTATCAGAAAAGGTTTTATTCAACATAATGCCCAATTTACCTGAAAAAAGAGCCAATTTAGGAGAAACGATGTTCCCACTTGTACCTATATCTACCAGCTCAGGGAGTTGCGCTATTATCCCTGTGTAGATCTCAAAGTTATGTGGAATACCTTCAGAGCTGGCTAAAATGAGAGGTAGATATTGCTTGTTCTTATTCTTTCCCTTGAAGGGAACTATCTGTTCATCCACAGCCAGCTTCTCACTCATTGGGATGGATTACAATTTTGAAATAAGATGGTCTACAAGTGGTCGGATTTTGTAAAGTGGATCTGGACTTCCTGCAGGTATTGCCTCATTGTCATTGAAGTGGAGAGCTTTCTTGATGGCCTCCCATCTGTTCAGACTCATGGTATCAGCTACTTGATGCACCCGAGAGGCCTTGGACCAAAACATCCGAGTGGCTGGTAACCCAAACAGTGACATGTAGACCAGGGGTTCTTAACCTTTTTGACCCCGAGGCCCAAATATTCATGTAGAAAGTAACCTGGGGCCCAATCTCCTATTAAATGTATTGTACTTTACTGCTTTTGTGGCCCTCAAAGAGGTGCTCGCGGCCCAACTTTGGGCCCCGGCCCTATGGTAAAGAATCACTGATGTAGACTACAGTACCTATGAACTGTTCAAGTTCTTTAGTGCTGAGGTTTAAAGGCCTGCTTGGGTTGCACTGTATAGCATACAGGTTTGACTGCTCTGTGATCACTGACAGGATATTTTCTGAAAAAAACATCTTGAAGTAATCTTCTGATCTCGGAAGGCTTCCTTGCCATTCAGGATAGTCGGGGAAGTTGGCATTATGGGTGTTCTCCAGCCATTGTCTTCCTCTGGTTCAAACACCTCATCCTCATCCTCATTTTCATCCCAACACACACACACCAACACACATCTTACAGAACCCTGACTGACCCCTGACCTACACTGAGTGTCAAACCTGATTCAGGGAGCCACTCTTCTCCACTATCACTCTCGTCCTCAAGCTCACTGTCTTCACTGTCTGATGGAACTTCCCTACCATGTTCATTCTTGGACCCATAAAATGTTTTTATGTCCATTTCCTACAAGCAGTAATACTCATTATTCACTCCAACACATCTCTTCTTTAGCACTATTTTTCCCAACAAAAGTGCTACATCTGCATGATGTTGCCCTAGGGCAACATACCTAAAACACAGTATTAGCATAAACATACAAGTAAAAATTATATGTAAACAATCAAATGTGCATCTTGACATATTTCTGGACATTATAATATTTTTTTTAATCAAATTATTCCAATTTAACCCAGAGAAAAGTGTTATTTATTTTACCGTTACCTAGCACTGTGTCACATGTAACTTTGCTTCCAGAAATGACTGCTTCAGACTCAGTCAAATGTGCACACCCATTTCAGCCTCTGATTTTATTGGACAGAAACATGTCTGCTAACATTATAAAAAACAAAAATAAAAATAAAACTTAAAGGGCCAGTGTCCAAGCCAAAAAAGTGGTTTGTTGCCTAAAAGCAACACTATGCGGTAGAGGGTTATTGTGGTTACTGTGGTCGTAGACACCACTGTTGCTGTTGTTCTTATTGTGGTTACTGTGGTCGTAGACACCGTTGTTGCTGTTGTTCTTATTGTGGTTACTGTGGTCGTAGACACCACTGTTGCTGTTGTTGTTCTTATTGTGGTTACTGTGGTCGTAGACACCATTGTTGCTGTTGTTGTTCTTATTGTGGTTACTGTGGTCGTAGACACCATTGTTGCTGTTGTTGTCGTCATTAAATTCAAAGTTTGGCGTATTTTGGCTCAATCTAATCAATGCCTGGACCTTTAGAGCTGAGGCACTCGGCTTTTTTTTTTTTGTCCAAATCGATGAACCTCTGAAATGGACCGAGGAGAGGAGACAAATATGAAAACAAGAGTAAACAGGTGATTTAGAAGCTGTTTGGGTCTCTCTCTTTCTCTCTCTCTCTCTCTCTCTCTCTCTCTCTCTCTCTCTCTCTCTCTTCATTTGATCAGCCCGTTTGTGATTAATTGATTTTCTCCTCGTTTAAAAAGATAACAGCTACTTCTCTTTTCTTTGCTGTATCTCTAATTACATAAGCTACCCCCCCCATCTCTCTTTCTCTCCCTCTCTCTTCTGTCACCCTTCTCTTTCTCTCTCTCTATTGCTTGCATTACTTCTCTCTCACTCTCTCCTCTGTTTCCTTCTTTCTCTTTCTTACTCTCTATTGCTCATGTCATTCCTCCCTCTCCCTCACTTTCTCTCACTCTCTATTTGTTTTTCTCTCTTCTCTCTCCCCTTCTTTCTCTTTCTCGCTCCATTTTGCTTACATAATTTCTTCCTCTCCCTCTCTTTTTCTCTCCCTCTCTACTGCTTGCATTGCTTTTCTCTGTCTCCATCTCTTTCTTTCTTTCCTTCTTTCATCTGTCTCCTTTCTCTTTCTCACTCTCTGTTGCCAGTGTCATTCCTCATTTTCCCTTTCTCTTTCTCCCTCTCTCTTTCTCTCTCTCTATTGCTCGCATTGCTTGTCTCTCTCTCTTTCACTCTCTCTTTGTTTTTCTCTCATCTCCTTTCTCCTTCTCTCTCCACTTTGCTTGCATCGTTTCTTCCTCTCCCTCTCTTTTTCTCTCCCTCTCTACTGCTTGCATTGCTTCTCTCTCTCTCTCTCTTTCTTTCCTTCTTTCATCTGTCTCCTTTCTCTTTCTCACTCTCTATTGCTCATGCCAGTCTTCCCTTTCTCTTCCTCTCCCTCTCTTTTTCTCTCCCTCTCTAATGCTTGCATTGCTTCTCTCTCTCTCTCTCTCTCTCTCTCTCTCTCTCTCTCTTTGTTTGTTGCTCTCTTCTCTGTCTCCTCTTTTCTCTTGTTCTCATCCTTTTCCTTACATCACTTGCCCCCTTATTGCTTCTCTCTCTCTCTCTTTCTTTCTTTTTCTTTCTTTCTTTCTTTCTTTCTTTCTTTCCTTCTCTCCTCTTTCTCCTTTCTCACTCTCTGTTGCTCGCATCATTCCTCCTTCTCCCTCTCTCTGTCTCCTTGATTCTCTTTCTCTCTCTCTATTGCTCGCATTGCTTGTCTCTCTCTCTTTCACTCTCTCTTTGTTTTTCTCTCATCTCCTTCTTTCTCCTTCTCACTCCATTTTGCTTGCATCGTTTCTTTCTCTCCCTCTCTATTGCTCGCATTGTCTCTCTCTCACTCTCTCTGTCATTCTCTCACTCTCTTTCCCTCTCTCTCTTTTCTGTCTCATTTCTCTCTCTCTATTGCTCACATTGCTTCTCTCTTTCTCACTCTCTTTGTTTGTCTCTCTTCTCTGTCTCCTCCTTTCTCCATCCCTCCATTTTGCTTGCATCATTCCTCTGTCTCTCTTTCTCTCCCTCTCTCTGTTCCTTGGTTCTCTTTCTCTCTCTCTATTGCTCGCATTGCTTGTCTCTCTCTCTTTCACTCTCTCTTTGTTTTTCTCTCATCTCCTTCTTTCTCCTTCTCTCTCCATTTTGCTTGCATCGTTTCTTCCTCCCCCTCTCTTCTTCTCTCCCTCTCTACTGCTTACATTGCTTCTCTCTCTTTTTTCATTCCTTCTCTCATCTGTCCCCTTCTTTCTCTTTCTCACTCTCTATTGGTCGTGTCATTTCTCTCTTTTTCTCTCTCTCTCTCTCTCTCTTTCTCTCTCTCTCTCTCTCTCTCTCTCTCCCTTTGATCAGCTCTTTCCTGATTCATTTACTTCCTCCTCTTCTGAAGAACAGAAAACCTCTACACTTCCTCCTCCTCCTTTCTTCTCTTTTCTTCAATTTCACACTTTTCCACGCTCTGGCCTTATCTCCAAATGCATATGCCACCCCCTCCCTCCCTCCCCCTCTCTCTGTTTTCCTCTCTCTCTTTTTTTATCTTTCTGTCACTCATCTCTCTCTCTTTCCACACTCTCTATCTCTCACACCTTCCATTCACTGTCCATTTTCTCTCCCTCTTTTGCACTTTCCGTCTGTCTCTCCCTCTCTTTCGCTCTCTCTTATTCTATCTTTCTTTCTCTCCCCTATTTTCCTCACACCTTCTATTCTCTCTCTCTTCATCTCTCCATTCTCATCTCTCTCTGTCTCTCACTCCCTTCCCACCCTCTCTTTCTTGCTTTTTTCTTTCTCTCCCTCTCCACTCGCTCTTTCTTTCTCTATGCCCCTCCCTCTTTTTTTTCTCCCTCTTCTCTGCATCCTCTTTCCCTTCTCTCTCTATTGCTGACATCACTCCTCTCTCTCTTTTTCTCCTCTTTTCCTCACTCTCTTTCACTCACACCTTCTCTTCTCTGTTCATTCTCTCTTAATATTTCCCTCATCCTCTCTCTCTATCTCTCACTTCCTTTTCCCCTCTCTCCTTCTTTCTCTCCCTCCCTCCCTCTCTTGTCTGTATCCTTCTTTCTCTTCCTCTCTCTCTATTACTCAGATCATTCCTCTCTCTCACTCTCTCTCTCTTTCTTTCCCTCTCTACTCTTTTTTCTCGCTCACCACCCCTCTATGCATCTCTCTCTTTCTTTCTCTCCCTCTCCTCTCTGTATCCCCCTTTTCTCTTTTCCTCGCTTTCTATTCTTTCTCTCTCCATCTCTCTTTTCTCTTCTCTTTTCCTGACTCTTTTGCTCACACCTTCTATTCTCTCTCTCGTCCTCTCTCTCTCTGTCTCTTGCTACCTTTCTTTCTCTCATTCTTTCTTTCTCTTTTCTTTTCCTCTCTCTCTATCTCTCACTCCCTTCCCCCTCTCACTCTCTTTCTTTCTCTCCCCTCTAGTCTGTCCTTCTTTCTCGCTCTCCAGTCCTCTATGCCCCTTTTCTCCTCCTCACTCTCTATTGCTCACATCATTCCTCTCTTTCTCTCTTCGTTTCTCCCTTTTTTCTCCTCTTTTCCTCACTCGCTGTCACTCACACCTTCTACTCTCTCACTCCCTTTTAATCTCTCTCTCTAACTTTGTTTCCCCCTCTCTTTCTTTATCTTTCTCTCTCCTTTTATCTCTCACCACCTGTCTACCCACCTCTTTTTTCTATCTTTCTTTCTTTCTCTTCCTCTCTCTTCTGTATCCCTCTCTCCTCTTTTCCTCACTCTCTATCACTCACTCATTCTCTCACTTAATCTTTCTCTCATTCTCTCTATCTCTTACTCTCTTCCCCACTTTCTCATTCTTTCTTTCTCTCCCTCTCTATCACTCACACCTTCTACTCTCTCTCTCATCCTCTCGTTTCTCTCTCTCCCTCTCTCTTCTGTTTCCCCCTTTCTCTTCCTCTCTCTCTATTGCTCGCATCATTCCTCTCTCTCCCTCTGTCCTCTTTATCTTTTTCTCTCCTCTTTTCCTCACTCGCTCTTGCTTTTATTCTCTGTCCCTTTTAATTTCTTTCTCATCCTCTCTTTTCTTTTTCTCCCTCTCTCCTCTGCATCCCTCTTTCTCTTCCTTGTTTCTCGATTTCTCACATCCTTCCTCTCTCTCCTTTTCTCCTCTTCGTCACTCTCTCTCTCCCTTTCTCTCTCCTCTTTTCCTCACTCTCTTTCACCCACCTTCTCTCCTCTGTCCATTCTCTCTCTTAATCATTCTCCCAACATCTCTCTCTATCTCTTTCCCTTACTCCCGCTCTCTTTCTTTCTCTCATTCTTTCTCATTCACCACCCTCTCTCTCTTTTCTCTCTCTCTTTCTTTCTCTCCCTCTTTCTTCTGTATCCATCTTCCTCCTCTTCACTCTCTATTGCTCACACCATCTCTCTTTCTTTCACCTCTCTCTCTCTCCCTTTCTCTCTCTTTTCTTACTCTTTGCTCACACTTCTATTCTCTCTTCCCCTTTTAATCTCTCTCTCGTCCTCTCTTTTCTTTCTCTCCCTCTCTCTTCCATCGCTCTTCTCCTCATCCTCACTCTCTATCGCTCACCTTCTTTTTCCCTCTTGCTCTTTCTCTCCTTCTCTCCTCTATCCCTTCTTTCTCTCTATACTCGCAGCTACACTTCTGTCTCTCTTCTCTTTACTTCACTTTTTTTCTTTTTCCATGTTCTCTCTCTCTAAATGCTCACACTATTTCCCAGGGCATATGATGAATGGACGTTTCACAAACAGAAAGTGTTTTTGTGGCGGACGTCCTTCAGCGCGCTCACACGTGTTTGGATTGAGTCGTCGTAGCGCACACACACACACACGACACAGACAAGGCCAAACTGCTTACAAATGCATTAAAGTCTGCTCATTTACACACACACTGTTCAATACGACTGTCATACTTAAACAACTTTAGCGAAAGGTGGAGGAGCTG
This sequence comes from Mugilogobius chulae, assembly GCA_038363315.1. Lineage (NCBI taxonomy): Eukaryota > Metazoa > Chordata > Actinopteri > Gobiiformes > Gobiidae > Mugilogobius > Mugilogobius chulae. The sequence goes on from CM076402.1 coordinate 29,443,649, forward strand.
ATTTTCACACTTCAGGAACGATTTTTGTTTAACTATAACAACTTCCTAGGTTAGGGATGTTCATTGTGTCTTCTTAACGTATTTATGAAAGCGTTTTCTTCTATATCAAAGCTGTTTAATTGAGTAGCCATTAAAATTTGGCTTAAAAAAGTTTATGACTTGTCATGACTTGATGTCAGCTAAGACTTGACTTGACTTACTTGACCCTGATGACCCGCTGACTTGGACTTAAAGGTGCACTGTGTAACTTTCTGCAGGTGAAAAGCCATCTACACAATTCAGAATAATTAGAAAGTTAAAACTATACTTTGGGTCTTTCTGAATAGAGATGAATACATTTTCGCCATAATATGAACAAAATTAGCTAAAGGAACAGCTTTTCTGCAAAAACAGACGTGTTCGGGCCCTCCACCAAGCCAAATAATAAACTATTTTGTGACCATGCAAGCCCACATAAAGTAAAAATGCAGATTTTTATGAATTATTTAGTGTTACTAAGGCATCTAAATGGCAAAAATATGCATTTATTAAAGTTTATTTTTGGCCAAAAAGTTGCGCAGTGCACCTTTAAGGCCCCGAACCCACTGCACGCTGCAGCGTTTACGCACGTAAGCACGCGTAACCACAGACGTGCGTCTACGCATAGACTGCCACTGCCAGCTACAACAACGCGCTGTCGCCCGGCTTGCGCGCCTCTGTTGCAACCACAAAATCATATCTAGCGAGTTATTTCAACTGAATTCTGATGGAAAATGCACCTAAATATTGTACTGGAGTGTTCCTACTGTAGTAAAAATGTAAAGGGAGTTCCTTGGCGCCACTGGGAGGAGCAAAAAAAGGTGTGATGTGACGAAAATGTTTGTAAATACAGCCTAGACAGGAGGAAAGAAACAGACATGCGAGCGCGTATGGATGAGAGAGAGAGAGAGAGAGGGAGAGAGAGAGAAGGAGAAAGTGAGAGAGAGAGATAAAGAGAGAGAAGGAGAAAGAGAGAGAGAGAGAGAAGGAGAAAGTGAGAGAGAGAAGGAGAAAGCGAGAGAGAGAAGGAGAAAGCGAGAGAGGAGAGGGAGAGAGACAGAAGGAGAAAGCGAGAGAGAGAAGGAGAAAGCGAGAGAGAGAAGGAGAAAGCGAGAGGAGAGGGAGCGAGTAGCAGCGTCTTGGCTCCTACAAGTCGTAGATCAAACTCGTTGGCACTTTACCTTTTGGAGCAGCACTGAGTTCACGTACCTTTCTGCGGAGAAAATCATCATAGACTGATATACAGTCTATGATCCAGACAATCACCGGGACTACTTTCGGACGTCAGCTGGAAAGCCCAACTGTCACTGTCTCACAAAAACTATGAGCTATACAATGAGCACAATCAATAATGTAATGCTATTCACTTTATAAATCATTTTGAGGGAAATATCATACAGAAAATGCAAACTTTCTATGTATTTTGGCTGAAATACGCACGTACGCTCGCGTGAAGCGTCAAAAAATAGGTTGGATTCTATTTTGAGCGTTCTACGTGCGTGTGACGTGCTGCTCCCTACGCGCGCCACACGCGGACAGTGGAGCCGCTCTCATTGACTTTGGCTGCTGTCTAAAAAATACGCGAGTAAACGCGAGGCATTTTATGCTCGCGTAGAGTGTTTTACGCGCGTTTTACACTTGCGGTGGGTTTGGGGCCTTAAGGCCCGTACAGACAGGACGCGATCTGTCGCTGTAGTTTCGCCCAGTGGAGCGAGAAGACGCGCAGATCAATGAGGAAGTGGGCGGGACAGCTGCCGTGAAATATATTATTCTGAACAAACTCAGTGCTTGTTGTGTAAGTAATCATGGACAAGAGAAGTAATCCTATTGAAATCAGCCCAAAACATCACTGTCTGCTTATTAACTTTGCCAAATGAAGCCTAGTGCTCTCCATTCGCGTCGCTCCAGTTAAATGAAATCTAGCTGGAGCGAGAGCGGCACCGCCTGTCAAAGCCGTAATTTCTCTGCTTTGATTGGCGGCACGACAGGGCGCTCCTCCGCTGACAGCCTCATGCACATGAATGGGATTTCAAGCGACATTGCTGCTCATCGCATCCTGTCTGTACGGGCCTTTACTCTCACCTCTGCTACTTACTACCAAATAAAACTAGTCTTACCTCAACACATTCTATGAGTAATAGAGTTTTCTTTCTCTGAGCTCAGACAGGTTTTGTAGGTTCTACAGCGATAACGGTCCATAATGTGAACACAACCGGCATTTTAAATCCTGGGATCGGACTGACTTTCCCTAGAAACAAAAGAAAAGTGGACACACAGCAAGTCTGTGCAGTCGATGTTATGAATAATTCTTCTCATTATCAGCCTATATGACCTTCCACACAAACACACAACACAGTTATCACAATAGGAGTTCTTTCGATAGGTTAGTCTGTGCTCAATGCCAGAACACAACCTTGGATACGCGCTGCAGCTGATATTGACTTGTATCAGGAGGATGGTCCAGTCTGTGCATGTTCCAGGAGAGATTTCAGTTTGTCGACCAATCTGATACTGGGATTGAGAATTGTCACTAATCCATAGACTTAATCTGAACCTGCTGGCCTCTCTGTCTTTGGTTTTGACAGGTTTTCTCTTCTAACTTTTTTATTAAGTGTCTTCCATTTTATCTGCCAAGACTTGATCTCGGTCAAAGGAAGAACTTTTGCCGAATGATAACTTCGGAAAGTTTGAGATAAGTGAAAAGACAGTCTGTTCCACAGCTCTGTCCATCGAGGAGAGAGAGAGAGAGAGGGAGAGGGTGTGAGAGGGAGAGGAGAGAAAGAGAGAGAAGAGAGGAGGGAGAGATGAGAGGAGAAAGGAATAAGAGAGAGGGAGAGGGGAGAAAGAGGGAGAGGAGAGAGATGAGAGAGAAAGGAAGATAAAGAGAGTGAGAAAAGGGAGGAGGGAGAGACGAGCAAACAAGAAAGAGCAATCAAAAAGAAAGAAGAGAGAGAGAGTGGGAGAAAGAAAAAGATAGAGAGAGAGAGAGAAAGAGAGAGAGAGAAGGAAGAGACAGAAAGAGGGAGAGAGAGGGATCGAGGCTAGACAGAAGTCAGGTTCAGTTTCTCTCTCTTTCTTCTTTTTTATAACCAAACAGTTCATATCAACTCCAAAAGAACTGACTTGTCCTCTAAAGTCTACTACTACTATCAAACAATTACCCAGTGCACCTTTAAAACTATATTTTGTAACACTGTTAATAGAGATAATTATGTGATATGACATAATTAGAAGTGGGCAGTCTATCTCATTTTCGATAATATCTTGATTGTTGTTTCGAAAGCAAAGGAATATAGAGTATATCGTTTGTAGTAAAAAGACAACAAAAAGACTGTAAGAACAACAACTTAGGTAAATTGCATTATAAATGTTCAAATAAAGTTAGGCAGCAGTATTTTAGTCAGTTAGGCAATAAATGGTTCTTACTTGACAAAAATCTGTACTAGTTAGAAAGAAACTCAAGCCCAATATTTCCGATCATTAAACTTCCACTAATCTATTTAAGGACATGCTTGACACTTGGTTTGACACAATATCGTCTGAATCTTGGATATGATAATTGAGACGTGTCAAAAAAGGATCAAGATATTAATTAGGGATGCACCGATCCAGCTTTACTTGATGTCAACCGATACAGGTGTGAGGACTGAAATACCTTGTTTTCTTATCAATATAAACATTTGGTCATATAGTGTTTTATTTAGTTAGTTATTTCTTTATTGTCCCGAGGGGAAATTTGTCTTCCACAGTTGTACATTAACATAAGGAACGCCATTTTACAAACATTTAGACACCACATACATTTGTCATGACATAGACAAATAGGTGACATAATTCAATGCATAATATGTCCAAAAAAGGCCTACTGTTTGTTTAAACTAATAATGGCTGTAGGTATGAGACTGTTTTTGAATCGTGCTTTATTACATCTTACATCCGGAGGGGAGCAGAGTGAAATAACGGTGTCGTGGATGAGTGTGGTCTTGTGCTATTGTCTGTGTCAAACGTAGAATGGCTTTAGAGTTTAACTGTGAGAGACTGGGAAGAGGTAGGCCAATGATCTTCGATGATATGTTGGTTATTTTTATGAAAGAATGCGTTTTTAAGTGTGAGCATTGTTAGAAAACATGGTGAACAGTACAGAAGAACAGCTGGATGATTCTGGTATATAACATAAGCAGTAAATGTGGTGAAACATAAAGTCCTTTTAACTTACGAATAAAAGAGTCTTTGATTGCACCTTTTTGTAATGTCCAGGGTGTGTGAATCAAAAGTAATATAGATTTACCATGCAAATATATAGATTACCATGCAAATCACAACTTAACAACTTAATCTGAATAAAGTCAAACATTATGGGATGTTCTGGATCAACATTAGCCCGTAAATTAGTCTCATTATGCCCAATAACAAGGATATTGGCTGAACCGCTGATATTCGATCCAACAAAATGTCCTGGATCGGCACGGATATCCATCCCAGTATCGGATCGGTGCATCCCTAATATTCATTTTTATCAATATCGCCCAGCACTAGCCACAATGTGAAAAAGTATACCTAAAGTAACATCTCTTCCATGAAAACAAACAGGAGGGGGCTCCTTCTGCAGATTAAATACTAAATGAAATCCAGACGATATATAAAAAATATATCGTCTGGCCACCATGTCTCTCTTTCAAATTTCTGTAGCCGTGATTGACAGATTAATTAGCCAATCAGAGACACGCATCTTCCGCCGTGTAAAAACCAACATGGCTGCTTTCGACAAAAAAAAAAAAAAAACATGAAAAAAATATGACGTGGAACTGAAGAACATTGCAGATTCTGCAGAATCAATCAACGAAGCAAAATATGAGGTGAGTGAATTAGATTTAGGTCTAAATGACAGACGACCAATCAGCTCCTCTGTTTCATCTGCGTCACACAAATAAGCTAATCTGATTGGACGGTACGATGTCGATTTGATCTGAAACACAGGTGGGGGGTGTGGTGACCAGACCCACTCTTCGCAGTTTGCTGAAGCCTGGGTTCTGGATCCCAGGCAATGCTCAAAGTAAAAACACAGATCATATATTCATTGCAGCAGGTAATAAATACATTGCACCTTTACAGACACATGATCAATAGAAGTACTGAAAAAGCTGGATTAACTTGAGTGAACTGTGCCTGAGTTACAGCAGCAGACTGTACAGAAAGTCTGAAAAGTCACCTATTCTACGACTCTATTACGACCGGCACAGTGTCATTACCTCGGCTTCAAATGTCCTCCTCATAAATGCACGAACAGGCCCGCGCTGCCTAAACCTATAGACCCTCCGCATCAGTGTCAACAGTGGAGCTCATTAGCTGTGTGTGTAGCATGGCTGGGCTAACGTCACTAGCATACATCACATCTGTATTCCCCAGCAGCACAAACGGACCGGAGGACGTCAGGTTGTGCATGTTGTTTTAATGGTGACGATGCTGTTGACTGTCGTGTGGTTAGAATGATACACACACGTTTGGATGAAAAGATTCCCATCACAATCATTACTAAAACTGTCCAAGCTTGTGGAGAAAATAGTGTTTCTCTGTGTGCCAGTTATCATCAAAAACATACCTGCAGTACCAGGGCCGGCTTAAGGTTTTTGGAGGCCCTAGGCTACTACATTTTGAGGCCCCTATCCACCCCCACTCCGCCCCCGAAAATTTTTGCTCTAAAAATATATGTTTCCTGCATTTTGGTCGATTTTAGTTTTTGTTTTTTTTTTTTTTCTTTTCAGTGCCTGGCCATGGTTTAATTAAACAATACTATTATTATTTCAACATGATTTAGCAGTATTTAAAGTTAGTAAGTTTTACCTTACAGAAAGTTTCCAGGTAGAATTAAGCTAAAACTATTTCTGTGGTCTCAATGTCAAGCAAATCCATGGCTAACAATGTTAAGTGTTTTTTGTAAAGATGTGTGCAATTTTAAATCACAGTGGAGCACTTTGTACCTTAGAAATCAGAGTGTTTTCAGTTTTAGAGAAGAACACAGCCTAAATATGAAGGAACTGTGTGAGAAACAAGGGTGAAAGAAACAAAACACAGTTCCACATATGTTTTAGATGAGAAAACAGATCTAAAAAATATGGCAATTTTTTTTTGTATATGGGCCCTTTAATTTCCTCCTCTCGTCTGCTGCTCCGCGGCAAAGCGAGCTCTCGCGTCACAGACACACGAAGCAGAGTAGCTCACGCTAAAACAACTTTTGAACTTATGTTTTTAGACATCTATCTTTGGAATAATTCGACAGAAAATGTGCCGCGCTTCGTCGCCGTGATTTTCGCTATTGGACTAAATCTGCTTATGGATTTGTTCATCTCCTCTTTTTGATCGTATCTCTGAGAATACATGTCGGATTGACCCGAAACAAAGACTGGCAAATCGCTTATGGGACGTAGAACATGTTCTGGGTTCTTCTAAATTGTGTCCAGAGTCTTTGATTTTCCGCTGTGTGCTGTAAATGATCAGCCGCATCTCTCCAGACTCTCTCTCTCAGAGCGCAGCAGCACAGGGCCCCTCCCTCTGAGACACTAAACATTTAAATTTTTAATTTATGCCAATAGAAAAGTGACAAAAAACAGTGTTCAATCATAAAATAATTGGCCCACATACATAAAACTTTATAATATCAGTTTTGATTTAGCTTTTCAGATGATATTGTAATGCAGATACGTTTTGAATTGCTGCTCACTGAGGCCTCCTGCTGGCGGAGGCCTGTGCAGCCTAATGGAATTGAATGGATAAACAGCTTCATTTCACCATTTAACAAAAGATTTAAGTACACCTTTTAATAGAATCTCAACCAAAGAAAAGATCTTTGTTTGTGTTTGGTGTGAGTGAGGCTGTCGGGGGTCAGAGGAACAAGTTATAGAGGCAAGTTTTTAAAGACTTGCTTGTAGAGTCTGCGTCGCCAGTTGCCGCATATGCAACTGTTTGATAGGCCGGTGGCGACTCAGGATTAAGCAAATCAGTGAACTGGAATATTGTGTGGAAAATTGAAAATATTACGCTGAGCATAGATGTTATTTACATGGGCTCAAACCGCACGCAAGTACAGAGGAGAATGGTACTATTTGGTCCGAGAAAACAAAGACGGAGGAGTTGCTAGACCGCAGTACAAAGTCTGGACTGTGGCGGGAAATAGAAGTTGAGCTTAATCTGTGAGGTTAGATTAGAGAAATCTTTTCTCCGTCTGTTCTTGCGTCACACACAAATTTGTTCGGCGACTGGTGGCCATTTGAATCATGTTTCTGTGAATGTTCTTTTACACTGGTGCATATCAAAGAGACTTGAATAAATGTTGCGACGCTCGACCTACTGACACGACTGGGAATTGTGTTGGTGTGAAAAACCTTTAATGTTCTTCAAGAATAAGCCTGGTCCAGCAGACTAGCATGTAGGCTATGCTCTGTTCTGAGCTATGCTCTGTTTAGAGCAGAGAATCTCAACATTTTCCTGTCACGCCTTCCAAAATAACAACCATAGGCATTTGCGACCCACACATCACAGTGTATTCTACCTGCAAAATGATTGAGTCGTTTTATTTTGAAGCTAAAAGCTTAGATATCTAGAAATCTACATCTATGTGGTCTAATGACAGGAGTCAAACCATACTTATGATATAAATGTCAAATTTCACATATCAGGGGACCTCCATAAATTATTTCACGACCCCATGTGGGGCTCAACCCCAAGGTTGAGAACCACTGGTTTAGAGCACAGTAAATTTGTCATGTCAACAGCCCAAAATTAAAACTGTAGGACCAGTGTAGAAAGTATGAAGATGTTCTACAGCTAAACAGTTAATGAAATAATAGTGCAAAATATTACGGCAAACTAAGAATGGGACGATTCACCTAAGTCATGATTCAATTCCTTTTCCATTTTGCTGCCATGATTTTAAATTTTCTTCAATATGCCTCAACATTATCCTAACACAAAGCAAATTACAAAATTAAGTTATTATTTGTATTGGATTTACAGTTTATCATGTCTATTACATTATACTTAAAGACTTTGACAAAACTGTGGCTGACGCTCCGCCTCTTCCCCCTTTGCTGCTGCAGACAGATGCACACAGAGAAGAAGGAGCACGTCTGTCTTACTTTTTACCAGGTAATAAACTCAATGGGGTCAAATATCTCCTTGTGGATCCATTTTGAATTATGTTTAAAAGTGAAAAACATTGAATTGATCCCGCAATCTCCGCGCCCCATGTATATTTGACTGTATTTTTTCACGTTAATTTTACAATGTTTAGGATTAATTATCTCTGTCAATATTTCTCCTATCAATACAAAATATAAACTGAGACAGAGTTTAGTCTGTTTTCTGTCTGATGATGTGCTCTACAAGTCTAAATGTGGAGGAGAGTTTTTATTACAGCTGCTCAAAGAAATGCAACTGAACCCTTTATGAACATTCCCACGACCGCAAGACCATTCTTTACGTGTGCGCACAGTATCGGGACAATTAGGTCTTGTGAGATCTTGTGCCACGAGATCTTGTCCCAACACCAGTAGGCCTATTTACCAATGGATGAGGTGATGAGAGCAGAGTATGTTTGGAAACACAAAAGTCTTATGGGCCCCAAAAGTCAAATTTAGCTTTGGGACCCCTCAAGGCTAGGGTCGGCCCTGTATATTACTGAGTAAAAAGTTTAATAGAGGCTAATATAGGCTATCAATTAACAATAAATAACACTTAATGACATCACAAGGTGGAACAGGGCAGTTTCAGAGTTTAACAATACTAGACAACATTTATGAATGAAAGTAGACACAACTTTAGTTATGTTTCTGATGAAGCAACACCATTCTAAACACAGAAAACAAATGTGCGTATTTAACGTACAAAAAGAACAAACACCAGGCTTTGAAAACACCCCAAAAAACCAGCTCTGCGTCGTAAAACTACGTGACATCACCATCACCAAACCTCTGTGCAACTCCACATCAACTACGCCACACCACCACTACCTCCTCCACCCCTCCAAACAAAGCATCCATCTCTCCCTCCACACGGCACACCATGACACGTGTGCGCGCAAATCCGACTCCAGTCATCCAGAAACTCCGACGCAGCGAGAGCAAAACACGTCAAAACAACTGCAACTGCACGTACACGGCGCCACGAGAGAAAACACGTCTGCGTAAAACCGCCAAAAGCAGCGTGCGTCAAACCAAAACAGCGCCTCTCTCTCTCTCTCTCTCACTCTCTCTTACCTTCCTCGTTCATCCGCTGCAGGCAGAAAGTCAGATTCCTCCTCCAACCCGGCATGGTCCTCGGAACACACGAGGCACCCACGGATCTGGACAGGAGATGAATGGTTGTGTCGTAGTAGTAGCGATAATCCTAAGAAAAAAAAGGGTTTCCTCTCCACAGTCACAGCCCGTCCGTCCGTCCGTGGTTTTTTGCGTGATCGGTGCGTGGTAAAGTGTTTCCCCGGTGACAGGTCCGTTTAGGTCCCGCTGCGGCACCGCTAGAACACCGGTCCGGTTCGTTTGTGCTCCGCTCTCCCCGTCTCTGCAAACCCCACAGTCTCTCCTCTCTCTCTCTCTCTCTCTCTCTTTCTCTCCTTTCTACTCTTTCATTCGCAATTATGTCACTCACTCGCTTTTCCGACTTTCTGACCACTTAAGCTACTCCAGTGTGTGCGGTTTAATTGCCTGCATTAGGGCACATGCACCGTCCATTAAGTTTGATCTAAAAGCGTTCCGCCGGGATGTGGAGGGCTAAATGTGGACGTGCTGGAAGCTTACGTACCGTGAGCGTAACGCTAAAGTGACATTTCTGATTAAAAGGGGGAAAAGTGTTTTTAATGGAACTGTGATTGTTAAAAGCCGTGTTTCCACCGTTTGCTTTAGTCCAAAGTCAAAAACCTTTTCCCAATGTGGGAACTTTTTTAGTTCCTAGGAAGAACAAGCAGGAACTATCCGGGCCACACTTTAGTGACTTTTTTATCTTCTGCTCTGGGGCAGGTACTTTGTCTTCAGTCTCACACATATTCAACACTAACTTTGTTACTTCCCTTGTCCTTGAAAAATGACTTTAAAGCATTAAATGCAGTAACTCCTAATATAAATGTTTCATTTGTAAAAAGTAACTATTATCAGGAATAACAGTGAACAGTTGTATTTTACTGTTGGTTTCAGTGATGATTTTAGTTATTGTATATCATAGTTTTATGTTGAAGAAAAAATGACAATTGTGTTGCCCTAATTCCAATAAATGACTTTGACTAAACAGATGTTAATGTTAAAGACCCACTTTCAGAAACTGTTGCTGTGTAAACATACAGACAGGGTAGTTCATCTGACTAACCAGGGGCTAAAGAAATGTGGGAACTTAGTTCTTGGTATTTTCATGTGGGAAAACGCCTTGTATCTGCTTGTGAATGCTGCATTGGGACCAAAATCGACCAGATGAACTATGTTTGTCAGCATTTGTTCAAGATTCTGAGAAGAAATCAAAAAATTCATAGCAAAAAGTAAGTTTTCACATGTTGAGAGAAAGTGTGATATATGTGGACATTACAAATCAGAATTACATTTACTATTTTTCTGGCTGAGTTTAAAGATGTAGAAGAAAGTTGAGGTGAGAGCAAAAAGTCCAGTCAGGGTTGGTTGTCACACTTTTTTGGGGTCTTGGTTGTTGTTGTCTTGATTTTCTTTAAAATAGTCTAATTTAAATTTCCACTTCATTGCAGAAATGAGTGCATTGCATCAACTAAGAAAATTATGAAATTTTGCCGCATACCCTAGGTTATTCTGTTCAAAAGTTATTCACTACTACACATTATAATGTTGTTTTACAATAGTAATAGTAAAAATATAATCTTGACAAAAGATGATCTTTATATATTCATTCATTCATTTTCTACGCTTAAATCCATTAGGGGTCGCGGGTGACTGGAGCCTATCCCAGTAACTTTGGGCTTTAGGGGGAAAACACCAATTCAGAAAAAAAAAAAAAAAAAAAAAAAAAAAAAAAAAAAAAAAAAAAAAAAAAAAGGAAAACTCCTGTTATCTATCTATCTAATCTAACATCTATGTCCTCCTCTTCCACAGCACCAGGCCCTGACTTGATCCATGCCCACTGGCTAAAGAAACTCATTGCACTCCATGAGCGCCTGGCAGCACAAATGAACCAGCTGCTAAGGAATGGGACTCACCCTGAATGGCAACCAAGAGCAAACAATCCTGATACTGAAGGATCCCTCAAAGGGTACAGTCCCATCCAACTATCGGCCAATAACCTGTCTCTCACATCGGGGAAGCTCATGTCAGGCATCAAGCTAAAAAGCGGGCACATGGGCCAATACATGAGCGAAGCATAGAAGGGCATTGATAAAGATACCAGAGGACCAAACACCAACTCCTGGTTGACAGAACAGTCACCCAAGACGGCAGGACCCGTCACACCAACCTGTGCACAGCCTGGATTGATTGCAAGAAAGTCTATGACTCAATGCCACACACGGATCACTGAATGCTTGGAGCTGTACAACATCAACGGAACACTGAGGGCCTTCATTGCAAACTTTATGAGGTTGTGGAAAACCACGTTTGAAGCCATTTGGAAGCCACTAGCCCTAGTGCCCAAGCTCCTCACAATGCATGAGGATTCCACCTCAAATCCAGCACCCTGAGACTGTACGCTAGCTGTAAGGAAGGAGGCCAAGGACTAATGAGCATGAGAGCCGCTATCCAGGATGAAACATCCAAGATCCATAAGTACATCAAGGACAATTCCTCAACAGATGACGTACTCAGTGAATGTCTCAGACAGTGGAGAACAGAGGATGAGGTGCTGGAGGAGGGACCATCATGGGAGGACAAGCCCCTACATGGGATGTACCATCGGAACATAACTGAAGTGGCTGATCTCAAGAAATCCTAACAATGACTTGAAAGGGCTGGGCTGAAGGACAGCACAGAGGGACCCATCCTGGCTGCACAGGAGCAGGCCTTGAGCACCAGAGCCACAGAAGCCCAGATCTATCACACCAGACAAGACCCAAGATCTACCACACCAGACAAGACCCAAGGTGTAGGTTGTGCAAAGAGACGCCCAAGACGGTCCAGCACATAACTGCAGGGTGCAAGATACTGGCAGGGAAAGGGTACATGGAACGATACAACCAAGTGGACTGGTTACCAATTTAAGCAATGTATCAATAAATGTATTATTTATCACCATCAAAAGTACCATTAGCGATCACTATAAGTACTGGTAACTATCTCAAAAATGAATACTAACACAGTCTCTGTATGTATCACTATTTATACCTCTCTAAGTACCACTGTAATTACCAACAAGTACCACTGTTATCACCACTAAGTGTCAGCAGAATTACCAACAGTCCATTTTATGTTTCCAGGTGAACGTTTTTTATGTCGAGACTGAAGCTGACCAATAAATGTGCAGTGTCACGCCTTAATCACCGTAATTATGTTGTGTGAGATGAAAGCAGAGCTAATCTAAAGCGTGAGAGCGGTGTCTTCATGTTTCAGCCACATTTGCATAACAGTTAGCAGCATGAGTCTGCAGCACTAGAGCCGAGCGGGGGGCAAATGAGCTCCAAGTCAATCTGCACTTTTGTCCCCGCGCCGTGCACCAGCAGCAAAACACTGACTGCTACAGCAACGCCGACACATGAACAACATGTGAGGTAAGAGGAGGGTAGTTCATTTGATGTTCATGGTTAACCGGTTAACTGTGACTAATGCCTTGTTCGAGTGAGACGTCTTTCGGGTTAACTGACAAATATTCAATTGCTCCAGCAGATGGCGCCAACCGCCCCTGAACAGCTCTGGCGTTTGTCAGAGAAGGAAAAAAGATCGCTAAAACTACAAAAACACTGTTTATCTCAGAAGGACTGAGCAAACTTGCGACACTGCAGTGTTTATGAACTAATATCAACCATGCATGGATTAAATAACTTGGATTTTATGTTGATGAAGAAAACAGACTGGGCTAGCTTGCCTGGGAAACTATTGATGTTTTTACTTGTTCAAGACAAGCTAAGGTAAGCAGCTAACGTTAGCATCAACTTTAAAACATGACTCCTTATTTGAGAGTAGTTTTATATAATACATAGTGCAACCGTGCATTAAAACAGTGTTTATAGAGGCTTCTATTCAGCTGTGTTGTGCCCAGTTTAAAGGCCTGTCGCTGACTCGTTGCTCTAAATTCACTCTCGTAGCGCTGCTGTGTCTAATTATAACACGTCCAGTGAAAATAACAGCAATAAAAAAGTACCGCGTTAACGTGTTCGGTTAACCGATTATTAGAGTTTAGATTCTAGGCCCGAGCCCAAGCCCAGCCCGAGCCGGCCCGGGCCCACATTTCTCACATAGTTGTCGGGCCTGGTCGGGTTCGGGCCAAGACGCAGAGCCGCACTGAACACGTGCGCTGCGCGGGATGATTGACAGCCGCGTTAGAACACAGCGCAAAACCACCGCGGGGACATAAAGCGAGTGTTTAAGTGGCCAACTATACGGCGTGAGAAGTTTGATGCACCGCCGCGGAGCGAGGAGAGAGAGACAGAAGACTTGTGTAAGCGCGGAGCAGGTAAAAGAGGAAGAGAGACAGGGAAGGCACTTTCATTCACGCGGACCCAGGAAAAGGTGAGGAGGAAGAGAGAAAGCACGCATATGTACGCGGTGAGAAAAGAAGGAAGAGGGAGAGAGTGAGAGAGAGAGGGAGAGAGAGAGAGAGAGAGAGGGAGAAATGTGCGGTGGAGGAAGCGCTTTTGTAACGTATGGGACACCAAGGAGCTTTTTCTGTCACTAAAATGCACAGTTCAGTGAGTGGGCGGGGCGGGCTCACTTCGGGCTCGGGCTCAGACACACAGAGACTGACTCGGGTCCCGGTCGGTTTCGGACACGATGTGCGCGGACTCAGGCTGGGTCGGGCTGCATTTTTTGGGCCCGATCTAAACTCTACCGATTATTGACCGCGAAGAGCTCCAACTAACCGGTTAAAGAAATTTTTGAAAACGTGCATCCCTAGTATGAACTGATATTTCTGTATTATTTTACACATCATTGGTACAGAGTTGAGTTTTTCAAATAACTGAAATTGAAACAGTACAAACCGACTTTCTACATTGCAAAAAATGCGTTTTAGATAGGGTTTTTTGTTTTGTTTTTCTGGTTATACGATGATTTTCCTTGATATACCTATTTGACTTGTTTCTTTGTGTTTTCTGCCTTATTGTTTCAATAAATTCGATTTTATTTCAAGCCAAAACATTTACCAATGAAGTAAGACATTCTTACTCCCTCCAGTGGCAAATTTGATTCAAGCTCAAATCTCTTGAAAACATCAGAAATGTCTTGAAACAAGTGAAATAAGTTGCCAATTGTGTCGCTTTAGACAAGGTTAGAGAATAACTTTTGGCAGATTGATACTTTTTAAGTAAATGTACACAGGTTTACTTTTGAACTTTTACTCAAATATTGGAATTCCAGCAGGACTTTGACTTTTACCAGAGTCGTTTTTAAGACAAGTAACTTTTACTTGAGTGAACTGCGACATTACTATAAAGTTGACCATATATTACAGTCTCTCAGACACAAACTGCAGCTTACAAGAGTTTCTGTGGCGCCCGTGACATGAATCAAACATTTATCAAATGCTATGAAGAAAGAAAAAAAAAAAGAAAAGAATTTTGTGTGTTCATCAATAATAAAGTACAGTATGTAGGTTTTAAAGCGGGCTCACACTGCCTTTAGTCCAGATCCAGTTCCAGATTGCAGTGGCCACTCACACAGTCCGGAGTACGGCATCGCAAGGCCACAAGTTCATGGTGGTTCACGCTCAACTTGGGAGTGTACGTGATCACTGAGCACATCATAATAATAATAATGCACTGGATTTGTACAGTGCTTTATAAGACACCCAAAAACGCTTTTGTAAACATTTGTTTTGGTGGTCAGCCCGTCGATCAGACGGGTGGTCTCTGGAGTAGGGTGTCCCAGGTGTGGGGACAGGGAGAACGCTCCGTCGTCGTGGTTGATGCTGTTGGTGCCCCGCTTTCTGATCTCAATGGCCTCCTTAAATCCAGCGTTTATATTTGTTGTTGAAACATGTTGACACTGTAACTATATTGTCTTTAAAATGAAAAACAAAGTTGTGAAGTAAATAAACACAAAATGAACGTTGTGGGTGAATTCCTGCTCGTTTGAGTAATCTTGTCTTGTCCTGCAGCTGGTGATTGAAAACCCTGTCCTCACCTACCACCTATCCTCGCCCAGTTGTCTGCATTTAATTATTCAAAATATTCAGATTCATAGTAAAGCACGTACGGTTCAAAATAGTCACAGTGCCACTTTACAACAATAACAATTAACATCTGCTAACATCTGGACAAACCAACATTTAAAGTGCAAATAATATCAATTAAAAAGAAAACTATATAGCATCAATGAATTCCATAAAATGCATCTCCATTCATGGTTCTGGCTGCAGTTTGTTGTAGGATTACGCCCTCATGTGGACATCCCGTCACACTGCAGTGTCTTTGGAGTGTTGTGTTGAAGGAGAGTCAGTGATCCGTGGATTACCTGCTGCTGCTGCTGCTGCTGCTGCTGCTGACACACTAAAGTGCTGACTAAATTAAACAGTAAATGCCTATAGGCTCACTGCAGTATTGAGTCTGCCCGTGGAGAGTCATTAAAGGAACTGTATGCACAATCACTGATGAACTTGTGTTGCCAGAGTGAGAACTGGTCCACACATTGAAGAGTAGCAGCTGCTGACCAATCAGGGACAAGGTTTGCTATGAATCATGAGAATTAACATGATAGTTGCCTTACTGTATGGTCTTTGTCCGAAATATAGGTCACTATTCAGGGGTCACGCCATTTTGTAGTGGTGTCTAAATGTCCAGGTAGTGCACTCAAAATTTGGAAAAGTTGTGAGAGTCAATAGTCACTAGAATGGTCAATATAGACCACAATTAGGGCTTTTCCATTAGTACCTGCTTGACCTTATACTCTACTCTACTCAGCGTGACTTAGCCCCGGTGCAAAGCTTTTTCATTTGGGCCTGATCCCTCTGACCAGGTACTTTTTTAGTACCTGCTTTATCCCAGGGCCAAGGCGAGCCGAGTAGATACTAAACCTGACGTCAGACGCACGTTGCATGTTGCGTCACACAAGCGCCACTGGTTTGTTGTTGTTACCGTAACGTGAGTCGCCGCTAAGCTAGCTGTCGATAGCACCGAACTGCTTCTACATTTCGTACTCACCGTAGCAAAAAAACAGCACAATGACATAACAACGGAGTCCCTGGCCCCTATTCGCTAAATACATAAAATTGCAGTTCTATGAGTATGTGCGTAGCCCTCTACAGACTTAGTTGTGTGTGGGTACATGCAGGTGCTTTGTGCTGCTGCAGGTTTGAAGCAGTAGATTATAATACAGCTTCTTGAGGACAAAGAGACGGAGGAGGAAGATGGGACAGCTGACTTTGTGATTGTACATTGGGACCAGAGCGGGACTTTAGACAGACGTATCGGGCAGACGTGAAGAAGAGGTGAGTCAGTGAACGTGTTGACATGAAAAGCTTCACTCTACTGGCCAATGCGGTGGTGCATATTTGTTTATATTGCACTTATGAATCGCTGGAGAGTGAACGGTCTGATTCTAAATGTTAAATCTTCGTATTTAAAGCCGATGCGCATTGAAACGCTCCGTTGTTTTCTATGAGCTTGTATCTGGGCGCGCACACCTACACGCAGAGACAAGAACATGTCAGATTTGGGGAGTGACTGTTGGCAACCGTATCACCCAGCTTCACAACAGCCCCACTCGACCTCTCTTGTAAAGTAAATGCTCTACCTCTGAGCAGGTAGAATCCAGTCGAGTAGAGTAGGGCCAAGCAGGTACTATAATGGAAAAGCCCTAAATGCATTACAAGAATCAGAAAAATAACGCATACTTTAATGTACGGTAGGTCTTTAACTAGAAACAACATGACTGAATGAAAGATGATAAAAGAGTCGCTTAAACTCACTGTTGAGATGAGAGAAAAAAACAAAACACTCGTAACTGAAAGCCGTTAGCCATAATTAGCTGCTTACTTTAGCTTGGGCTGTGAGAGTTGAAATTATCCAGTGTATTTGATGTTCAATGAGAAATCCAAGTCAAACCAAACTTGTATTTCATTTTTATCAGACTTTTGAAATGTGAGTTACGTGGGGCTCATTCTACGCTCTGATTGGATAATCCTCTTGAGACAAACACAAACGTACACATCAACAAAATGAACATCAAGTCTGTTAGTGAAGCGCGGGTCAACATGTAACTCGAATGAGTGTGATCCATGTGTTTCTTTCTGTGTTATCTTTCTGGTTTATGATTGTTGGTGCAGGAGTGAACCACAGAACACAGCCGAATGTGTGGAGGCCGTCTCCATTTAATCTAACCTGGCTCACGCCAGATGGATCTGTGTTGAACTCCTATCTGAGTTCTCACTATATCCATCTGGGACTTTACTCGCTGAAAGCGTTCGAGAAAAGGCGGGGTGTTTAGTGAAATACTTCGAGCTGATTGGGTGTGGGGCCTACCTTATTTGAGCTAGCCAATCACAGCAACAACTCGTAATGGTGTATCCAATGTCCGCGTGAGAGAGAACAACTACATGTCACACATACTGCTCTTCTTTCAAAAAGAAATTACTCCGTATTTCTGCTGAAACTGCATCAAAAGCAGCAGAAACACGTACATCCACTGGAGCAGCCATCTTTATTTAGCTTGAATCAGACTCGGCTGCGGCACCGGGGAGCTAACGGCCCGCGTTAGCCTGCCCTGCTACAATGTGATTGGTTCAAAACCACGCTGCTGTGATGTGATTGGGCTGGTCATCGCTTGGTTCGGACTCTCAAACCAATCGAGCCAGGCGAAGGCCAGAGGGTTTATCTAGTGTTTGTGAATTCACAAATAATGCGAGATAAACCATCTGGCTGGCCAGGTTACATTTAATCTGGATTACAATAAAAGTGAACAGAGTCAACATGTGCTGCTACAGTTGGCCCAAACTACACAGAAGAGACGATGACAGCGTCAGTATTTTTCCAGACTTCTTTGCTTCAACACATCAAAAAACATTGGAACAACTCTATTGACTTAAGCATAGCTTGTTCAATGACCAAAATAAAGGTGAAATAATGATTAAAAAGCACTTAAAACACAGGATTACATTGGATGACCAACCTCTTCCAACACGGGGATTTGTTAAAGGGAAGAGGAAGTTCCGTCCCCCCAATCTGCAGTAGTGCTCTGCAGGAACACACGAAGAAGAAACATGGACAGACCATAACAGCACAGTAACTGGATGCCAGGGATTTAGAATAAACAGCAACAGAAAGACAAGTTGGTGTAATTACAATATTATATATAATTAACCGGTTACATGAGTACAAAGCACTCCTGGACTAGGGCCCAGCGCTCACGAGGCACACTTGTGCAGGTTTACGTTTGGGTTGGGTCCCAAATTATAAGATCAAATTTTCAAGACGGAAGGGTCGGTTTGAATAATTGAGGTCGGGCGGGACAGGTCACAAAAAAGCTGACTCACGCATCACTAATGTCTGTTGCTTTTTTGATTAGAAATTCTAATCCTAATTACAGATTTACATTGACTTTCAGTAAAACACAGATTATATTTGAGCATGTTTACATTGTATCAGTCACACATATTTATCAAATCTCAAATCAAAATCACGTGTCCTTTAAGGCCCCCTAAGCATTCCAATAATTGCCCTAGCTACCTGAGAACTATCTTGTCTTGTAAACAAGTTGGTTGACCTGATCAGTTAGATTTATTTATTTAACACACTCCAGGAAGGTTGAATCTTAAGCCTCCATTCCTGTTTAGCCACAGGTTTTCTTGTTTTACAAAGAGGACTTCTTTCACACTTCTGTCAAAGCATTTCTCGCCTTTCTGCTAGAACACCTCGTTGTCCTCACATTTGTGTTTGGTGGCTTTAAGAAGCAGATGTACAGCAGACTGTGGACATGTTGAGGCTTGTTGTGTTGGTGTGAAAACAGTAGCTGTTTTATTAAACATCAAATTGTCTCGTTCTTTAAAAGCACTTTTCAGATTTGACTCTTTGAAGCCATTTTTCTAGTATCTACTAGCAGCTCTACTGACCAGAGGATTTCAGAAGTTCATTGAATACTGTTTCACTGTCTCCTGTGAAACCTTTAAAGGTACTCTCTGTTGACCCTTGTTAACATTTTTAAAGACACTGAATCAACAGGTCCTGCACTAGTCGGACCAGCCCCAGAGAAAAGAAAGGCAGTGCATCATGGGATTACAGTTGTCTTCAATCACTTTAAGATAAGATCCTTTATCTGTCTCACAATGGGGAAATTCCAGTGTACTTACACCGTTTAAGAACAGCAGGGAAGATAACGACATGCAATCAAACTAGATTGTTTTTTTTAATAGACTTGGCAAAAAATATAGACCATAAAAAGAGTCAAAAAACGTATTTATTTTATGAAAGTTAAGGCCTGTTACCATGGCTCAGTTCTGTCCCTCTGGTGTCTTATGCCGTGTTTGTTACAGGAAAGTAACATCCGGTTTGTTGACACACTTTTTTATGGTAAAACAGTGTTTCCCAACCGGGGTACGGGGACTTCTGGATAGAGATCACCCTGACCAAAAAAAGTCTTTCTTTTCTTTCATTCTCATAGCATCACATTTGTGACCTTTTCTATTGTGAATGAAATCTCCTGATGTGACACAGGATTTAATCTTACAAGTATATAAACAATGATTATTGAAAAGATAATTTAACAACTGAAATGGCAATGTCTGTGATGAACCCAAATCTGTTTTAAAGTTGTTTTAAAGTATCTGGAATCCCACAAAAATTATGATTTTATTTTTTATAAACTTGAATGAGGCCAAACTGGAATGAACTAAAATAATTCATTTTGCAGGTATAGGCTACGTACTTGGAATGAAGATTTAAATCCTAAAAAAGAGGTGAAATGCATGATCTGAATCTAACAATGTTATTTGTCGTCAATTTGGAAAAATACTTTTAAATTGATTAAAAAAAACAAAAAACAAGGAAATGGGCTTACAAAATATTCGGTTGACTTCATTTTCTTTAAGGTGCACCATGGAAGGTTTTGACCAAAATATACTTAAATAAAAGCATGTTTTGTTTTGTTTTTTTGTTTGTTTGTTTTTTTTTCTTTTTGATGCACTAAATAAATAATTATATTATCACAAATATTACCATTAACGATCTTCTGAACAATGCATTTACATTTCTATTTTTTTACTAAATTGTGTAAGTGACGTTTCAGCTCCAGAAAGTTACACAGTGCACCTTTAAAGACCAACGTTACGGAGAACAAACAAGGAACTGTTGACGCATGAGATAAAAAACACACGCCTAATCTCTTCTTTCTTCACTGGTTTACACTATTAGGACTAGCTCTGTCACGTAAAAAACCCTCCTCCTCCCACACACCACACCGGCCACAGCGCTCCTCCTTCCCCGCGGTGCACGCAGAGGAACGCCGGCTGTAGTCTGTCCGTTCTCCCGCTCCTCGGTGCTTCTTCCCCCGCGGCGTGTGCGTGTGTGTGTGCGGAGGATGTTTGGACCGGGGACCACGCTACTGCTACTGCTGCTACCGCTACTGCTGTTACCCGGGCTCTGCAGCGGGAGAGAAAAAGTGCACAGCCGACAGCTCAACTACCGGCCCATCATCGGTGAGTGACGGGAGGCACAGCCGGCACACGAGCACTGTGCCCGGGGGAACACGAGGGGACCGACAGGGGCGTTATGTAACTACGGAGAATGTTCTAGAAATCACGTAGACTGGATTTGAATGATGTTTACGCTTGCTTTTAGCTTAATTTTATATTAGCACGATGAATTGTTTGCTTTTTTATGTAGACCTGCATTTCTCTCATTTAAGTTTGTAGGCTACTTTCTTTCCGAAATGTACAATTAACGTTTTAAACAGTACTTTTAGATTGCCAATTTAAAAAAAAATCACCCCTTGGAAATAGCACCATTATTATTACACAATGTTGTCATATAATCTGAGTTTAAAGAACTATAATGTGCTTTGTCTATGTATTTTTATGATAAAATTAGCCTGTAATATACAGTACGTAGAGCTGTATTGTAAAACACAAAACTGATCAAATCCAAATAAGCTGCAGTCAACAGGAATCATTACAAATACAAATGTGAGCAATCTGATTATGGAGAATATTATGTTACCATGGCTACAAACTTAGAAAAGTAGATTTATAGTAATATTTATCTTTTACAGTCTCTTTTGAGACTTGTATTAGGGCGTTAGAGGAACTGTAGGCTATGTAAAATGCACATGTAGTGGTTTTAAAAAAGGTTTTACAATCAAAGATGAACTTATGTTATCAGATGGTGAAATGAGCCACACATTATTATTATCTCTTTTTTTTTTTTTTTTTTTTTTTTTTTTTTTTTTTTTTTTTGCTGACATGTATTTTCTACATACTCATTTCTTCCCTTACATATGGCTTATTGATAAAATGAATGGCTGCCCACCATCTTTTGGTGTTGTTATTAGTCAAATGGTCCATATGTCGCAGCTGCTGGGTGTATTTTCTTGTAACCAAAGTTTTGTCATGTCCAACATCTGTTTGGACACATTGCAAGTTAAGAATCTGTGTGACACATCTCTTAATTTACAGTTGTACATTGGGAAGTCATCTTTGGTAATCTATTGTCTTTTTTCAGGAACATTGTTTGCCATACTGTCATGCTGTAGTTTCCATGCAAGGTCTTTATATTAATTTTGCAAGTAAAGTGCACACCTTGAAGATTTAGAAGTCAAGCAGAAACAAGCTATGATTCATGAGTAATAATATGATAGGCACTTGACTCTCTGCCATGGTTTGTTTTCAGGAATAGTATTTCCCAGTATGAAGCTGCAGACTGGAAGAACTGCAGATCTGAACACAGATCCAACCATGAAATTAAAAAGAAGCCAGTGTCACTTTGTGCTTTTAACACAGTTTATAATATCTAGTGATGGGCCAAATGAAACGGGCATTTCAAAACAGTTCCGAAGCTTTGAAGCGCATGCGCTTCGAAGCAGTGCTCCGAAACGTGATTCAAAACAGCAGGACAAGCCTTGCCAACTCACTCCAAAAGGTTTAAATGAAAAGTTAGTGCGTCTATTCTTGTGGGTTTGTGAGAGGCCAGAGTATTAGCGATTTTGAGAGTGATTTTGACTGATATTTGATAGTAGTTAGCCAGACAGTTAGTTTGTTAGGAGTTTATAGTTACAATTCAGTTTTATAGACTTAAACGGACACATAGTTAGCAGTAATAACATTCAAATAGACACACAGAATAACACGGTAGGCTATATTGCTAGGTAGGGTTAGAAAAGATAATTAGAAAAGCATCCATCAATAGGAATAATATTTCTGCATTAGTGCAATTAGTGCATTTGTTGCAGATATTAGCAGACATACACTTATGAAAGACTCATGTTTTTAAATCAATGCATCAGTAACATGTACACAGAAACACAGAGTTAATTTAGTTTTGATTTGAAGGGTAAATACAGAGAAACATAAAACCAAGATTATCTGCACCAAATTATAGCTAAACAGCTTATGTGAACTTATTTTATTTGGAATCAAACAATTATAGAGTTGTCAACAAATAATATTCTATAGCTTTTATTAAACTTTTTATTTTACAAACAGAAAGTCATCCATGTCACACACACAGAAGTGAATCTTATAATGACACTTCACCACTAGAGGTCACTGCTGGGAGGGTTTCGAATCATGTTTCGGAACTTCGAAACATTTGGTTCAAATGTTTGCTGCTTCATGGGGCTTTGCTTTGCCCATCACTAATAATATCACACAACAAAATTACAGTAAAACTGATACTTCTGCATTTTTAAACTTTATTTAAAAAAAAAAGATCGTAGTTTTAGCTTCACTTTTACTCAACTCCTTTTCTTCATTTATGTTGTGGCTCAGAGGAAGAGAAATAAAGCTGCTGCGGGTCAGAACCTCAGACAGATTCTATTGACAGAGAACTTGCATTCAGACATACTGATATATACCTTACGACAGCAGAAACAAGTGCATGAACCTGTGTCTGTGTCATGGTTCAAAATCAGCGTCAGGTTCTATGAACCCAAACTGGCAACTCAAATGAGAGAATAAGTCAGATTTTCAATGAATTTCAGTAAAAATAAGAGCACATTTCAACATTTGATTTATACCTGTGACACATACCAGTGACAATACAAGGTAAACATGATAGGCAAGGCAAGTGTTTGTATATCACAATTCATACACAAAGCAATTCAAAGTGCTTTACAAAGCAGAAAATGATGCATACAACACAGTATTTGTTTTTCCTTTAAAGGACCCATATGTAAGATTTGATGTCAGATTTAATAAACATGAATTATATGTGTCCAAAGATACAAGGTCAACAAGTCCAATCAGAAAGCAGAATGAGCCTCACATGACTCTCTCAGTTGCGTTGCCAGTTTTGTTTCTTGGAACCTGAAGTTAATTTTGAACCATGAGTCAGGAACATGTTTGAGTTTGAACTGATGTTGCTCCAGGACACAGACACAACTGTCTGTGATAGGCTCATGCACTTGTTTCTACACAGTTCTCATTAGGCTCCTCCCACATTGTGTTAAAAAGCAATATTTGGGAACAAACCATGACAAAGAGTCAGGTGTCTGGGAAAGTAACTTTCTGACTATTACCCATGATTCATAGCAAATCTTGTTCCTGATTGGTCAGTAGCTTCCTATCTTCAGTGTGTAGGCCATTTCACAATCTGGCAACCATGTTCCTTTGTGATTGTAATACCTTTTTAAAACCACTAGTTGTGCATCTTACATACGGTTCCTTTAAGCAGCTATCTTTTTTTTTTTTACTTGAATAAGACTAATATTTGAATGAAACTGTAATGTGTTTAATGATGTTTCTTCTCATTGTGAGTGACAAAACAAGTGACTCAACCAAAACAATCTACAAGTGACAAAACTATAGTGACAGAAGCTTGTTGTTGAGTTGCTCAGGCCTGCTGGCATTTGTGGTCAGGGAAACACAACATTTTTTTTTTTTTTTTTTATGAAGTCAAATTTACATGACTTTCAGTAAAAATCAGATTACCCACTACTTTTTTCATGAGCTTTGAACTATGCAGCTTATAAGGCATGCAGCAAAATGATAGATTCTCATAGACTTACTATTAACAAGTGTGGCCTATATATGTACTTTACCATTTTCTTACTTAAATCTAGTGGGTGTGGCTTATATTCAGTGCTCTCAATAGGCAGAAATTACAGTACATTACACTGTAAACCCGAACAAGTTAGCAGTACTAAAAAAATTTGAGGAAACTGTACAATAAGTGTAATCGGATATTACCAGTTGGTTTAACTCATAGGTTTTAGTTTGTTGAACTTAAAGTAGTGATGGGCGAAATGAACGACGCTTCGGTACACGCTTCGAGCTTTTCCTGGTGGGAGAGTGAAGCGCGTACCGGAGCTTGTGTTGTTTCAGGGAGTGACGTCATCAGAGCGTAATGAAGCGCCGTTTGGCTGAAGTGGTTCAGAAAATGGTTCATTTGGGCCGAGCTGTGTTGAAGCAAAAGGATAGCCTCGTGATCCACAGCAGAGTCTGGATCTGGGACACTTTATAGACCTGGTCTGGTTTATGTTGGACTGGTTTTAACAATATTAAAGACTCTCAATGAAAAAATAAGCTTAGACCCTGTTTATCAATTAAAAAAAAAAACTTCTGGTGTGTATGTAAGAATGAATAGATTTTGGATGGATTTCCCGTGAGTATCACTATAGCTTAACGTGCTGAGCGTCTGCTTGAGGTGCAGCAGGTTGAGAGTTCAAGTCAGCTCATGACAGTTTTTTTGGACATTTGTGTCTGGATTTGGATGTTATTTTAGAAATTAAAATAAACAGATGAAATGCAAACATTTATACAGCTAAGCTACAAAATACAGTATTGTTGGTTAATTTTCATAATATCAGCGTTTATTTGTTCATGACACAGTTTCATTTTACATGCAGACATGTATTTGACCAAAGATGGGGCAGAAGAGCTAACGAACCACGTCGGCGAAGCTCCGGCTCATGTTTCAGTTCATCTGGCAAATGGTTCAAGTATACAATGAAGCGCCATTTGCCCATCACTACTCTAAAGGTTTTCCCATGGAGCATGAGGCATTAGAAATATTGACACACACTTGATACAATTATGAAAATGGCTAAGTTAATGCCACAGATTAGTGGGTGCTGTACCTCTTAGTAGTCTTCTTCTTCTTCTTCTTCGTTTCCGGCAGGCTAGACGCCTCCTGGCGTATTGCTGCCTTTCACTGGCCAGTCCCAAAAACGCAACAGCGACAGTCAAATTCTCAGATTGAGATTAGTTTCATAAACAAAATTGATGACTGCTGTAACTATAGCTTGTAAACTCGATCCAAGAAGAGACTTTAGTGACACTTTAGTTAATCCACTTTCGAATACTTTCCCAAAGAGATGTCTTCTCTGCTCTTTATAATTAACACACTCTAATAAGACGTGTTTCACAGACTCCTCTTGTCCGCATGCACAAAGTCGTTAATCCTTTTTCCAATAAGAGCAAGTCAGGAGCCAGACCAGAATGACCCAATCGAAGTCTTGTAAAATTACCTGTTCACACCTGTCTCTTCCCCAACTGGTGTCTCCCCATGTACAGTGCTTTGAATACAATAATAATGTCTACCTCGCTTTTCAGAATCCCATTCTTTTTGCCACTGATTTGTCATCTTCTGAGCATTAAACTGCATAATTCAGTACTCCCCATTGTAGTTTTCACTGATATCAGATTCTTCCTTTAAAGCTTCTTTGGCAACTGAATCCGCAACCTCATTACCAGGCACTCCAACATGAGCTGGAACCCAAATAAAGGTTATTGCTATCCCAACTCATCAGCCCTTTTAAGAGCTATTCGTATTTCATAAATTAGGTCTGGCGAACCCGCGGCATCCCTGTCTGCAGCGCCATAAGAGCAGCAGCTGAATCAGAGCAAATCAAAGCATGCTGAGGTCCAATTTTTCCAACCCATTCCAATGCACATAATAGTGTATTATTCTGAGGTAAACACAGACAAATTATAGGAATTCTATATCCCCGACTAACTCCAGCTCAGGGATATGAACAGCAAAGGCAGCTTTACTACTTAAAGGGTCCACAGATCCATCAGTATAAATATGCAGATGTCCCTCCCATCCATCTAATACCTTGTTAGCCACTGTTGCAGCATTTCCCTTGCCCTCTCTCTAAGAATTTCTCTAATGGTCCAATCCACTTCTGGATCTGGGAGCAACCATGGGGGGACAGAAGGCCACACAACTCTCGGCGACATGTCCAAACCCAAATCAGGAAACTCATTCCATACCCTTTTAACAAAACTTACCCTCCCCTTCCCCCCTGAGTCTCCCAAGAATCTTCCAACAGATGCTTCACAGGATTCTGCTCATTCTGACTCTGTATTTTCCCAGCATACTGAAGGGCTAACTTTTCCTTCTCAGTTTCAAGGGCATCTCTCCACACTCCACTAACAAGCCGGAATAGGAGTGGTCCTCACTGCCCCACAACATACCCTCAGGGCTTTAGCTTGTACAATGTCCAGCTTTACAAGGTTGGTCTTTGCTGCACTTCCATAGGCAACATCCATAATCTAGAGAAGAACGAATCATGCTCGATATATCATCAAGAGGGTGCTTTTATCTGCGCCCCAACTACATCCTGTAAGACAGCGCATAACATAATAATTTTTCACATTTTTAACAGTTTTTCAATATGAGTTTTCCATTTCAATTTCTCATCAAGATGCACGCCTAAGATTTAAAGGTTTTAACTCTCTCTAATGCTTTCGAATACAATGTTAATTCTGCCCGACTCTATTCTACGTTTGTTACTAAAGATTACTATTTACTTTTTCAACAGAAATTTTAAAACCCCATTTTCTTGCCCACTCAACAGAGATCCAAAGCTCCCTGCATTTTCTTAATAATAAACTTTATATTACGCCCCTTCTTCCAATTGCCCCATCATCTGCAAATAATACAACCCAAAACCCTGCCCCACATTATTAAAAATATCATTTATCATCATGTTAAAAAGCACAGGACTATAACACTGCCCTGAGGAGTCCATTATCAATGTCCAAACTCTCAGACAACTCTGAACCAACTCTAACTGAATCTTCGATTTTGCAAAAACCTCTAATCCATTCACATACGACCTCTTATGCCAACGTCATACATTTAATTATCAACCCATCTCTCCATAACATATATAGGCTTTTCTATATCTAGAAAAACAGCTACAACTCCCTCCTTATTTGACAGGCCTCTGAATGTCAGCCTCCAATAGCAACACAGAGTCCATTGTGCCTCGCCCCAATCTAAATCCATTCTGCACTTCGTAAATCTTTCCTCTGTCTCCAACTTATACACTAATCTATCCGTAACCATCCTTCCATTATTTTACACACTACTGCAGTCAAAGCAATTGGCCTATACGATCCTGGGCTCTTTGGTTCCTTACCTGGTTTCAGAATTGTACTACCACTGCTTGCCTCCATGATGTGGCAATTCTCCACTTTCCCAAACATTGTTGATTAACGCTAAATTTCATACAAAAATGTTTCATCAAACTGCTTAAAAATTTCATAGCCAAGCCCATCCTTACCTGGTGCTGTCTTAGCTCCTCTACTGATGGCATTCTGCAACTCCCTTAATGTAAAAACAATTCACTGGATCAGAATTATCAACATTCATATCAAGTTTAATTCCTGCTTAACCAAAGTAGCATTTCTTTCTCTAATTCCCTTCACCCCAATATTATTCCCACAATGCACTTCCTGAACTTCCTAACCAACATATTAGCTTTCTGGGAATCATTTAAAGCCTCTTCTCCGTTTTCTTCTAATACTGGCACTACTTTGCGTCTACAAACACCTGACATTCGCCGCACAGCTGACCACATTTCTGCTACGGTTGTCTCAATGCCTAACTTGCTACAATATTTCCTCCAACTTTCACGTTTTGCAGATTTTATCACTTTACGGGCCACAGCTCTTAGCTTTTTATATTCAATGACATTCTGTTCAGTAGGATACTTACTTACCACCCTATATGCTTTATTTCTCTCTTTGACAGCATCAGTACATGATCTATTCCACCAGGTACACTAGCCCTCCTATTTAAGCTTACCTTATTAGGAATATATTTAATAACATTCTGTAAAATAATACCACAGAGACTTTCCACCAATCATCAATAGAACCTCATTAACCAAATCTAGGTCCTGATTACATCCCTCAACAAATTCCTTCACTTAGCTTTTCTAAAATTCAAAGATTTAGGCCTGCTGACCCCCTCTGTAGCTAATGTACTGCCAAATTTTAACAGAATTGGAATATGATCACTGCCTATTGTACATGCATCTAAACTATCCCACTCCCCAGTCCTAGCCAATACAGGAGAAGCAGAGCCAATCAATACACGAGAATCCGCCTTTCCAACATCAAACCTTGTAGGCCTCCCATCATTTAAACACACTAAACCATTATCATCCATAAAATCTACAATAATCTCCCCATTCGAATCCTGCCCATTACTACCCCAAAGCGGCTGTGTGCATTAAAATCCCCCACCCACAACACTGGTGCTCCCAAAGACTGCATAATTTGGTCTAAAGTGCTATTATTAAGGTGCAAACAAGGATTATAAAATTCACAATGTCTATTTTGCCCTGTGTACCCCAGACCCTCACTGCTAAACATTCCAACTGTGTGTTAAGGGATAATCTCTGATATTGGACTCCTTCTCTAATAAATATTGCACATCCCCACCTGGCCTATCTATCCTGTCTAACCTCACACTCTCATATCCAGGCACCACAAAGTCTAGGCATGGTTTCAGCCACGTCTCCTGCACACACACTATCTCAGGCTTATTTATAAATTCATCAACGTATTTTTAAATTCTTGCCCATTTGCAATAAGGCTACGAGCGTTCCACTGAAGCACGTGGAACATCTTTATCTTAAAGAAACATCAGCCCCTATCTGGGTTCCCTCAGGATTTTTCCGTGCATGAGCTAAATTCAAATGTTCTGGAGACACATCCACTCCTAGAAACCGCTGTGATTCTTTAGCTATTATTGCCTTTATGTCACTGGAAGTCTTCACTTGCCTCACTGCCATAAAATCTCAACCAGGAAAGCGAAAAACGCAGTTTTATCAATAACTAAGCTGTTATTTGATTCCTTGGTTACATTCTCATTTAACTCAGCACTCGCGAGTGACCCCTGGCGGCCAAGGTCCTGGGACGTTTTAACTTTCCTCACAGCCTCTGCATAGGAGATATTCTCAGACTTTTTAACAGTTTCTACCTGTTGGGCTTGGACAAAGGCCACGCATCCTCTAAATGCCGCCACATGGTTGCCCCCACAATTGCAACATTTCACATTTTGAGCTGTGCACTCTGTGCGAATGTGCCCCTCACCACACTTCCCACACCTCTCACCACCCCTGCACACTGCTGCGATATGGCCATATCGTTGGCATTTGTAGCAGCGGAGAGGAGGGCGCTCATACGGTCTAACTTGATAAGGCATAAATCCAATGTGACCCTCTGTGGAAGTGTGTCATCTTTAAACATGACTAGCACAGCAGTACTGCTTTCCTCCACTCCGTCTTTCCTTGTTTTAAACCTCTTCACCCCTACAATGACACCCCCTTTCAAATTTTTATGAGGTCTTCCTCTGAGACGTCAGGATCAACATAAATTACCCCCCTGGATCCAATGTCTCCCTGAGCAACCCCAGGCACCATTCCCTTAACACACCGTTGTCTAACTCGCTCAATTTCAGAGCTTTCACTCTCTGGGCATTACTTTTGCAAAAAATGAGCACACTGCCATTAGACAGAACCTTAGCGTGCAAGATATCTCCAATTTTGGCCCGGATCTCTGAGGATAATTTAAGTGGGTTGGGAACTTTCTTGCTTCCTCCGAAAATTTAAATATTACTTTAAATTCTTCTTCCTCTAACCTCACCATTTTGGCGCTTTCTCTACTCAAGCTTCCTTCACTACAGGATCTTTCACGCTTACCCCGCTCAACATTCCTCCCACCACCCCCAGAACTTCCCCCGTCCTTTCCCATACACCAGGGGAGACACCACCAAGAGAAAAGGTGCAGAACAGAATAAATGTGCAAGAAAGCAAAGATGAGACAAGATTCCCGGATTTATTTCACCAAGGCAGAGCAGCGCGCACTCCTCACATCAGCGTGCTCCGTGTTCGAGCTGCGTTCAAGAGCGTACCTCTTAGTAGTGTTATATCCCTGAGGAAGTGTATTCCTGCCATAGACACCTCTGTCATGGTTCAACATGTGACCAATGAAATCCAATGTACATCTGCTCTGACTCCATTTGACTTTAAGAGTCATAGTGAGAATAAAGAATGACTTACCATCGCTGCTGTAATGCTACAAGTACAAGATTTGTCTAAAAAACAAACTTTTTTAACAAATTTTGTGACTGACCAATCATGATTCATTATGCACCGACCAATCAGGATTCACAATGTATTAAAATGCAGTTCTTGGGAACAAACCATGACAGAGTCAGGTGTCTGAGAAAGTGACTTTGTGGTTATTACCCCATGATTCATAGCGCATCTTGTTCTGATTGGTCAGAAGCTTCTTTAACATTTATTTAATTAATTCATATAAGTTTTATATCATCTATGTTTTTAATTTACACTTACACAACAATTGTCGTTAATTATTGTGGGTTTAATGCAATTACTCAAAAAAAGAACAACATGTTACAGCAACTTAACATACAGTATTGAAGTTAGCAGGACTTTTGATAAAACTTGAGTATTCACAACTTGATCTATTTAACTAATTTGAACATTTGGGTTTACAGTGTGTAGAACATGTTGACCTTATATCTGTGACACATATTGATCATGTTTAAAGTTAAAATCTTACATACGTGACTACACTGTTCTTCTCGTAGTTTTAAGTGTCTGATATGTTTTTCATTGAACATGAATTGGGGGAGTCCAATTATTGAACTCCACTGGAAAATTATGAAAGAGCAAAACTTCTGACTATTTGACCTTTCCCATCCAGAGCCCACAAAAGTTCATCCCTCCTTCAGTCATGGTTCTAGAAGTGAGCTCAGTGCAAATACTTCTGAGTAATATGTTAATTAGACTAACCTCATGATCCTCTTTTTTGTTTCCCAAAACTAAATCTAGAACTACAATACACGGAATATTTTGGAGAATAAAACTTCAAGTAAAAAGTCACACACGTCAATTTTATCCAAATATCTTTTACTTTATTTGGTGCTAAAAAAAAAATGTGGAATTGAATGCAGGGCAGAGTCATTAGTAATCACAAATATAAGTCAAATACAGACTGAAATCTGTGCTCTAACTTTTCAACAAAAACTTAAAACCAACATAAAAATATGTACCAACCATAAAATATGTATGCATAACTGATGGTTTAAAGGAACCGTATGTAAGATGCACAACTAGTGGTTTTATAACGTAGTTACAATCACAGATGAACATGGGTTGCCAGATTGTGAAATGGCTATACACTGAAGCTACTGACCAATAAGTAGTGATGGGCCAAATGAACGACGCTTCGGTACACGCTTCGAGCTTTTCCTGGTGGGAGGGGAGTGAAGCTTGTACCGGAGCTTGTGTCGTTTTCCAGGGAGTGCCGTCATCAGCACGTAATGAAGCGACCGGTTTGGCTGGTTGAAAAAGGGAAGACCAAAGCGATCTAGGCTCTCTATCTGCGTCCACTTCTTACTCTCTACTCTTTCTGTGACGCCTCCCGCTTCTCCTCGCCCTTCGCTTTTCCTGTTTTTGAAGTTAGCTTATCCATCCCTTCCTTACCTATTCTCTATGCTTCCCCTTACGCTCGCTTTTACCGAACGTTTCCTGGTCATGATGTCACCTTCTTCATGACCACGTTACTACTCGTTTCGTCTGTCTTCTTTCTTTCTTCTGTCTTCTTGCTTTCTTTTTCTTATGTTGGCAGCTTTTTCGTGTTTACTTTAATTATCGAACGTTATGCTTCCACGCTAGGATAAAAATTCTCTTTGTGTGCGATAACCTATTTTCAGAGATGTATGTATTTTTTGATCTTATTATAACTTCTTATTCTCTAATATGTTGTGTCCGTAGCGTGTGTTATAGTCAATTATATGTGATCTTCTGCCTTTGTGATCCTGCAGTCCAGAGCGCTGAGTGTGATACGGGAATCTGGGACACACTAGTATTAGACCGGAGTTCTTGGTATATTCTGTTGACTCTGTATTGTTTGTTATTATTACATAATCTATTAAAAGATCTCTCATGACAAAGAATAAGTTTTAGAACCCCTATTTTATCAATTTATATTAAAAAAACTATCTTCTCGGGTGAGTATGTACGAGGATATATTTGTGGTAGACATCACAGCTGGTATGCGGTCGCACTATCAGCTCAACGTCGCTTGAGCGTTGTTGCTTGAACGACGATTTTATTTGCTTTCTGAGGTGAGTTCGAGCCCAGCTCAAGGTCGAATTTTTTTTTAACATTTGTGGATTGGATGTTATTTTATGAATGATAATTTAAATAAACATGAAATGCAAACATTTATACAGTTAAGCTACTGAAAACAGAATTGTTGGTTAATTTTCAATAATATCAGCGTTTATTTGTTCATGACACGGTTTCATTTTACATGCAGACATGTATTTGACCACAAGATGGCGCAGAAGAGCTAACGAACACTTCTGCGAAGCTCCGGCTCATGTTTCGGTTCACCTGGCAAATGGTTCAAGTATACAATGAAGCGCCATTTGCCCATCACTACCAATAAGGAACAAGATTTGCTATGAATCATTGGTATTAGCCAGAAAGTCACTTTCCCAGACACCTGACTCTTTGTCATGGTTTGTTCCCAAATATTGCTTTTTAACACAATGTGGGAGGAGCCTAATGAGAACTGTGTAGAAACAAGTGCATGAGCCTATCACAGACAGTTGTGTCTGTGTCCTGGAGCAACATCAGTTCAAACTCAAACATGTTCCTGACTCATGGTTCAAAATTAACTTCAGGTTCTAAGAAACCAAACTGGCAACCCAACTGAGAGAGTCATGTGAGGCTCATTCTGCTTTCTGATTGGATAATAAATGTAAACATCAACAAAGGGACATCATGTCCATTGATTTTTTAATTAAGAATAACTCAGAATTACATTGACTTTCAGTCAAAATAATAGTATATTTGGACTTGTTACCTTGTATCTTTGGACACTTATAATTCATGTTTTATGAAATCTGACATCAAAATCTTACATACGTTCCTTTAAATCTAGTGGGTGCAGCTTAAATTCAAGTACCTCAATAGGGCAGAAATTACAGTAGATTTGAACATGTGATACATACAGATCATTTAGTATCAGAACTTACATACAGATTACATAGATTCTGTGTCTGATATGTTTTTCATTGAACATGAGTTGGGGGAATCCAATTATTGGACTCCTACTAGAAAATTATGAAAGAGCAAAACTTCTGACTATTTGATCTTTCCCATCCAGACCCACAAAAGTTCACCCCTCCTTCAGTCCATGGTTGTAGAAGTGAGCTCAGTGCAAATACTTCTGAGTAATATGTTAATTAGACTAACCTCATGATCCTCTTTTTTGTTTCCCAAAAGTAAATCTAGAAATACAACTACAGTACATGCACGGAGTATTTTGGAGAATAAAACTTCAAGTAAAAAGTCACAACGTCAATTTTATCCAAGTATCTTTTACTCTATTTGGTGCAAAAAATGTGGAATTGAACGAAGGGGACACAAAATATAAGTCAATCACAAATATAAGTCAAATACAGACTGAAAACTATGCTCTAACCAGTACTTTTCAACATAAAAACTCAAAACCAACATAAAAATATTCCTAAAGAACCATAAATATGCATAACTGATCGTTTAGGAACCGCATGTAAGATGCACAACTAGTGGTTTTAAAGTATTACAATCACAGATGAACTTAAGTTGCCAGATTGTGAAATGGCCCACACATGAAAAAAAAGCTACTGACCAATCAGGAACAAGATTTGCTATGAATCATGGGTAATAGTCACTTTCCCCGACACCTGACTCTTTGTTATGGTTTGTTCCCAATATTGCTTTTCAACACAATGTGGGGGAGCCTAATGAGAATGTGTGTCTGTGGCTGTTTCCCAAAGCCTAGGTACCTTGCCTTGCTCTACAAAAGCCTGTTCCTCCAAAGTCAGTTCCTTTTCAATCCAAGGCAAGTGCGCTTTTTCTCAGCCCAAACAGGCACTAATGGAACAGACTTCAGAGGAACAAGACACAGCTGCATCAAGTGAACATAATGAAGCCCCAGACACACAAGAGGCGAGGGGCTCATGTTGTGAGGAAGACCTTAAATAAAATAAGATTATTAAAAAATGTGTTGTTTTACTAGAATAAGTATTCTCCTAAACATAATATTTGCCTTACTTTGCATATTAAGAACTTTTGAAACTGTATTTATTATTCCTTCTTAAATGTTCATGGTGCATTATGGGTAAATTCCCCAGAGGAAGGCAAATTGGTAAATTCAGCCACATGCTAAGCAAACCAAGGGACCACTTGCCTGTGTTGAGGACTTAGATGAACATGGAACATGACTTGATGATGTCAATGCCTTGCCACGCCAGTATCAGACCAAAATATAAAAAAAAAAAAAAAAAAAAAATAAAAAAAAAAAAAAAATTTGCAAGGCAACATGTACCTAGGCTTTGGGGAAGCAGCCTGTGTCCTGGTCATGGCAAATCAGTCTCTCAGGTGTGCTCGTGTAGTGGAGAACTCATTATTCACCCATTGAACAGCTGTTCTGGGATTAACATTTTAATGGAATGTTGTTAGTGTAACCTGGCCTCTTGAATAATAATAAAAAATGTTAAATTATCGTCAGTTCATTTCGATACTATGAGATTTCATTTGTTTAACTTTCCTTTATTGAGTGACTCAAAATTCGAGTATGTCACATTATTACCATTTTAGATGTTTTAATAAATAACACTTTGTTTTTGAAATTAAGTAAATTTACACTACGGGGATCCATAAGCTGTGTGGCACGTATAATTCATCTTTCCCTCCAGTGAGAATGTTGTAAAAATTCTGTTCGCAAATTTTTTCCATGCTTTTTGGTGTATTGTTTTATGTATGTTGACTCTCATCATATTGATTGTGATTGTTCCTTTACTATATAACTAAAAAACAGCATTGATGTCGGTTTATTTACCAGTAATTATATCAAATTCTACAATTCATATTAAACAATTTTTATGTTACTATACATGGTTTGTTCTCCAGTTGATTGCACTTAACGACACAATTGGGTCGGAAACTGGTATGCTAGACGGTGTTGACACATATGGTTGAGCTTTTTCATTGGCAACTATTCTAGTTCAAAGATTTGCAAATCGTCAAAACTATGTTTCACTGACTCATGGGTTTTTTAAAATCCTAGCTTCTATGGTACTCAAGAAACTCCAAAAATTGGGTCAACCGATATTATTTTGAGCGTAAGCTTTTGAGACCAGTTATCGTTCTCTATTGTGTTCGTCTATTAACTGATTCTACATTAAATTATTGTTTTAAAAATGAGAGAGTCATGTAGGCTCATTCTGTCTGAAAAGACTCAGACTCAAAATCTTACGTATGGTTCCTTCAAAACCAAAATCTCTTTGGTCGAGGCAAGTTTTGAACCAGCAACACAGAATTAAGTAGTACCTTAGTCCATCCTGGTTAGACTGGCTGTGTCCTTCTCGATATCAAAAGAATGTAAATTATAGTGTATACAATTCTTGTAATAGATAGAGGATGTGCATTTTGTTGCCCTTCTTTTGTGGTTTCATGGTGGCAATTCTGCAATCCCAATTTCCTAAGCAAGACGTTTAGAAATTCACACATACAGACTAAGATCCCTCAATTATTTCTCAGTTTTCATATCTGTTTTTTAATTCATTGTACAATAGTAACCATATCTTTTCCTATTATCTACACCAGCCAAACCAACGTACAACTGTCCCTTTAAACAAGCTGCTGACACATGGAATACGGAGGTTACATACATGTTTTGTTTCTGGCTGTGACGTGAGAGATGGTGATGTAATGTGTCATGTTTTTTCAGGTATTTTGGCCCAGGAGGAACCTTCAGAAGACCCATCCCACACGCACGTCCTACATCGCAGCGTCTTATGTCAAGCGTATGTGGAAGGGGCTGGAGCCAGAGTGGTCCCCATAAGGTACTTTTACCCACAACATATGTAAAAGAACTGGGCAGTATTGACAAAAATGAATATGTGATACTTTTTTGGCATATCTTGTTCAATAGTCAATGTTGAAGCGTTTTCTCCGTTGGACTGATCATAACTAGTGGTCTAGAAAAATGCAACTACAGTAACTTAGACGTTTAAAAAAAGCTGCAGAAATTTGAATGTGGTTTGAAATCCTTCTATCCCATGAAAATTATACACTATTTGGTTGACTATGACATAATGTGAAAGAAAAAAAAGAAAGAAAGAAAGTTGGGGTAGCTACCTGTGTTTTCCATTAAAAAGTCTATGATAAATGCTGTAATGTGTGAAAAAATGAGACCACTGAATACTGTCTGAATTTCAGTTCTAATCAGGAGCCAAATGCTGCGCTCTGATTGGCTGTGGTTGGGTGGTTCTCTCCAGTTTCACTGGTTCACTGTTTTGTAACAGTGTTATTAAAGGAACCGTATGTAAAATGCACAACTAGTGGTTCTTAAAAGGTATTACAATCACAAATGAACATGGGTTGCCAGATTGTGAAAAGGCCCACACGTTGAAGATGGGAAGCTACTGACCAATCAGGAACAAGATTTGCTATGAATCATGGGTAATAGCCAGAAAGTCACTTTCCCAGACACCTGACTCTTTGTCATGGTTTGTTCCCAAATATTGCTTTTTAACACAATGTGGGAGGAGCCTAATGAGAACTGTGTAGAAACAACTACATGAGCCTATCACAGACAGTTGTGTCTGTGTCCTGGAGCAACATCAGTTCAAACTCAAACATGTTCCTGACTCATGGTTCAAAATTAACTTCAGGTTCTAAGAAACCAAACTGGCAACCCAACTGAGAGAGTCATGTGAGGCTCATTCTGCTTTCTGATTGGATAATAAATGTAAACATCAACAAAGGGACATCATGTCCATTGCTTTTTTAATTAAGAATAACTCAGAATGACATTGACTTTCAGTAACAATAATAGTATATTTGGACTTGTTGACCTTGTATCTTTGGACACATATAGGTCATGTTTATGAAATATGACATCTAAATGTTACATACGGTTCCTTTAATTGACCAAAAGACTAAAAGCAAAATGAAAAAAAAAAAAAATAATGAATTAAAGTTGGGTGAACTAACGTTTTTAGTTGTAAATGAGTAAACTTAGTGTTTTCTATTAAAAAAAAGTCCATAATACATGCAGCATTTTGTGAATGATTTTTTTTTTTAATTTTAGGTTTACTTTTTACTGAAATCATTCATCGTACTCTTTTTTTTTTACTTTGGTTTACGTAAAAAATTTTACTTAGAATTTTCTCTTATTTTATTAATGTTACATTATTTTTTTTATTTCGTCTTCATTATTTTTATTTGAATGTTTTTATTTTTTATCTATTTACTTACTTTACTTTTTTCTTGCTTTTGTTTCACTTTACAGTTTACTTAGCTCTTTTTATTTTACTTGACTTTCTATTTGTTTTAACCTTTCTCATGGTATTTGTATTTTTTTTATTTTTATTATTCTTGTTTGCTGTCACATTTGTTTATTATTCAATCATAAAAGTTGTACTTAGGTGGGGGAGAAAAAAATCTAAATAAATCCAGAATCCAGTTTTCTGACTGTGTAGAAGCAGTGTGTCTTTCCTGGTTCTGTTTACAGTCTTCGATGGCTAATGAAAACAGCTTAGTCATTTTATTGACTAACTCCAGGTAAGAGCGTGAAAACTAAACAAACAGGAGCTGTGTGCATTATGTTAGTCATGCTTATTTGCACAGAGACACGGTGCATTAAAGGTGCACTGTGTAACTGTGTCTTTACTATGAGGGAGCTTCCACGGCCACTAAATGAACTTTTATTTGCCTTCTTGTATGTTCTCATAGAAAAGCTGTTCCTTTAGCTGTAGTTCTTCACATTAAAGAAAGAAAGGTTTTTTATCCCAATTCAGAATGTCCCTGCTTTCTGTTTCAATACTTTTACTCAAATGTTACAAAGTGCACCTTTAAAGAACTGTATGAGATGCACAACTAGTGCTTTTAAAATATATATTACAATCACAGATGAATCAGCCTTTTACCCACAACAAAAGGCACAGCTCAGTTCAAAAAGTTCATGAGTTACAATATGACATTGACTTAAGATGTACACATAACATAGTTAAAATGAGCATTTTTATTGTCTGTGTAGACAAAATGTCAGCTGTTTTGAGTTTTTGCCCCCCTAACCTTTTGGAGCAAATGGAAATATAAATTGTTTTGCTAATGTAGCTTTTGTCTTGCAGAATAAACCGAACAGAGGAGGAGTATGTGAAGCTCTTCAGCTCTATCAACGGGTGAGTCCAGTGCACGTGGATAGATTATCAGATCAAAACAAGGAAAACACCAAACAGGTATACGACAGTTATTGTTCCAACTTTAGCATCAGTGACAGTCATGAATCCATCTCACAAGAAAGTGTATACTGACTAGAGGGATTATTGTTCAACATCACGTTCCCGCTCCATGCAGAAAGATCCGCTGTCCATCTAGTTGGCTGGGGAAACTTCTTTGATTAAAACAACAAAAGCTGTTTAGAACTGACAGACTCTGTCTCTGAAGCTTTTTCATCACTGAATGTCACATGTATAAGTCGTATGGCCAAATTTCATCCACAAATGCTGAATAAACTTTGTTTTTGCTCAGATAGGGTTAGGTTAATAACTCTTGTTAGCAGACAACAGCTCTGCTGCACACTCTGGTCTGTGCTGGAAATCAAAGTTTCATTTAAAGTGGAGCTTCCTCACTTTCAACAAAACT
The DNA here is from genome assembly GCA_038363315.1 of Mugilogobius chulae. Taxonomy (NCBI): domain Eukaryota; kingdom Metazoa; phylum Chordata; class Actinopteri; order Gobiiformes; family Gobiidae; genus Mugilogobius; species Mugilogobius chulae. Next base: position 29,482,933 of record CM076402.1, read on the forward strand.
ATGTAGCCTGACAAATGCTTTAACATGATTGGGTACATAATAGAGCATGGCCTTGTGTGTGAACGCCATGGCATGTGTGAAGAGTGAAGGTTTGTCATCTAGAAGGGTTAGAATTTAGAATTTAGGCTACAGACATGAACACTTAATAAATTAATATGCAGTATATTTTAAACGCCTTACATGAGTGATTGTCTCAGTAAAACACAGTTTTATTTGGTTTATGACACTGTATCATTTAACGTTTGTTTTATTTTATGACCACATTGACTGAGTGGATTAAATGAAGCAGTTGCGAGGCACCGGCTCATGTACCGGTACAACTGGATGAAAGCCTCAAGTGGTCCATAAAGCTTCATTTGGCCATCACTACTTGTTGCTACAGCTCGGTCAATCAGTGGCAGCTCCTTGTGCATACCGGATGTGCATGCATCTCCTGTGTTGATAAACAAATAATCCTTCTATACATATACTGTACCACAACATAACAGGACATGTCAAGCTGTATGATTAACACAATGTTACACCTTTTATTCATATCTTAACCTGACCTAAGTCCCAACTATAAACTTATTTATAAACACAAAGACAGTGTCCCATGTCTAACCAAAGCTTGTGTGATTTACACACTTTTTCATTATGTGCAATACGTATATATACGGTCTAACAGGAGGTGGGTCAGTGTTTCCTCAACATTTAACTAATAATACATTCTCTGTAGCTGACTAAACTAAACTGAACTCTGAGCTGTATGCTTGTGATGTATGTGGATTGTGAGCCAGTAAATATGTATTTTTAGGTTATTTATTCTATTTAGTCATTGTTATGCACAGTTTTTAACTGATGAGAAATGGCATTTTGTTGACAATAAAGTTTATTCACTCATTCATTCATTCATTCAAAAGCTTTATTTTACATTTTTTATACATACATATTTTGAATAGATTATTTATTTGTTAAACTCACCATGCATTAGTACAATATGGGCCACTACCTACTTTTCCTCTACGATTTCTCCATTATTTTCTTTTATATTTACTGGTGTGCTGTTACAGGCTGCTGCTGCCAGGAGGCGACGTTAACATTGAGACTTCACAGTTCACACGGACAGCAAAGATTTTCTACAGACTGGCACTAAAGGTACGGATGATGAACATGTGTAGTTCTCACTGTGGAACATGTCATATCAGCACATTTCCTGACACACTGTTGCCTGAAAGTAGAGAAAATATCTTCTGTGTGTGTCTGCTGTGTTTGACAAAAGAAGTGAGTAACAAACAAAAACAAAACATGTTCAGAGTGGTGATGAATAGAATTAGATTTCCTGAAAAATGTAGATGATGTCATTAGAAAACCAGCTCCTGCCTCAGTGGGAAGAAGACAAAAACTAAAAAAACACACACTCAAATTCAAAACATGCAGGCAACAAAACAAAACAAATGCAAATTCTAAACCTGCATATAAATTCAAAAACATAAACATTATCCAATCAGAAAGCAGAATGAGACTCACATGACTCTCTCAGTTGGGTTGCCAGTTTGGTTTCTTAGAACCTGAAGTTAATTTTGAACCATGAGTCAGGAACATGTTTGAGTTTGAACTGATGTTGCTCCAGACACAGACACAACTGTCTGTGATAGACTCAAGTTCCAATTTAGATAGAATGACTCAAGTTAACCACATTAAAGGAACCGTATGTAAGATGCACAACTAGTGGTTTAAAAAGGTATTACTAGTGATGGGCAAAATGAAGCAAGGCTTTGAAGCCTGTGCCGAGCAAAGTGTGCGTGTCCAGTGAAGCCTTGAAATGAACCAGGGTTCAGTGTAGTGATGGCCAAATGAAGCCTCATGAACCACTTGAGGCTTTCAGCCAATTGTACCGGTACATGAGCCGGTGCCTCGCAAATTGCTTCATTTAATCCAAGTCAATGTGGTCATTAAATGTAACAAACATTAAATGGTGCAGTGTCATAAATCAAATAAAACACCGTTTTACTGAGACAATCACTCATTTAAGGCGTTGAAATTAGATTATTTATGTGTTCATGTCTGTAGCGTACTCATAAAAATATTCTGTTGTTCACAAGTGGGCTCGAACTCCCAACCTTCTGCGCGACGAACCTTCAGTCTACGCATGTGCCACAGCAACCACACGCACAGACTGAGCTCTTTATGTACCCAATAGTGCATATGTCAGGCTTTGTTGAAAGTGGAAAGCACAACTTCAAATGAAACTTTGATTTCCATGAATCGTTTAATATTAAATAGGTTTCTATAGGCCTATAATTAGACCAGAATCTGCAGCAGAACAAAGCACAGAACCTGTGCCACTTACAGCTCCGCCAAAATGAAGCAATTCTCAACCACCTCTGCCAAATTGTGCCTTGAAACAACCACGATGTCTCTTGCTGGAAACGCACACTTTACAAGCTTTGCAAAAATTGTACCAAAAAACCTTTTACTGTATAGGTTGGCTCATTTAGCCAATGAACTTCTGATAACCTACACACCACAATAATTGTGTTAAACAGGCCATATTTTGTAGGTTAAAACAAACTAAAACCTAGAAAAGCTTATTTTACATGTAAAAGCACAACTAAAAATAATGCAAATTATGTAGATATAAATGAATGAAAGCAGTGTTGTGTGGGGGCGCGTGAGTGAAGCGACACTGTAAATGAAGCGATGACGTCATCTTCCCAAAAGCAAAGCCTCACATTCACAGATCACGTGGTTTTAGGCCAAACTGAAGCAAGCCTCGAAGCAGGGCTTCATTAGACACGCCCCTGTTACTCGGTACAAGCCCCGATGCCTCGGCTTCAAATGGCCCATCACTAGTTCAGTGGTAAGAAAGTCACGTGACCGAAGCTTCAGTTTGTGAAAAATGAATATAATCAAGGAAAACACTGGCTATGTGAGCATAAAGTGCTATATTGTTGTTACTATTAATATTATTATTGATAAAAGTACATAAACTTTAAAAGAAGATCATTAAAATAAATGTTATATTCTTTGTAATACATTGATCTCTCCAGGTGAGGGCAGTATTATGAAGCTTCATTTTGTTGAAGCTTTGGGAGGAGTTTGACTGTGGGGCTTCACTGGTTCATTTCACCCATCACTAGGTATTACAATCACAGATGAACATGGGTTGCCAGATTGTGAAATGGCCCACACATTGACGATAGGAAGCTACTGACCAATCAGGAACAAGATTTGCTATGAATCATGGGTAATAGCCAGAAAGTCACTTTCCCAGACACCTGACTCTTTGTCATGGTTTGTTCCTAAATATTGCTTTTTAACACAATGTGGGAGGAGCCTAATGAGAACTGTGTAGAAACAAGTTAAAGCGTTTTCTTCTATATCAGACAAGTATCGGTAAGAGATGGTTTATTACCTGACTAGTTTCGACGGTTCACTTCCGTCTTCGTCAGAGGCGTCGCACGTCGCCTAGGTGACGTGTCTTATCAGCTGCTGTTCCCAGGCGTGGCCAGCCCAGCGGACCCGTAAGGTCTACCGGGCTGACCACGCCCCCCGCCGCTCGGTGGTCGCTGGAGAAGGCTGCTCCACGTACAGGAGAGTTGGAAAGCTCCCTCGTCTCGATTCAAAGTGCGTGGGCCTCGCTTTCTGATTTCTATTGCTTCTTTGATCCATCGTTTGTATCTGTTGGTTTCTTGATTGATAATCCGCGCATTGTCCCAGTCCATAATGTGGTTATCCCGTTTGCAGTGGTCTGATATTGCCGACTTCAAATTGTCCTGTTGCGCCCTCTGTCGTTCGGCTCTTGTTAAGCGCCCTGTGGTTGCTTTCTCGCATTCCTTTTTGTGCTCATTTTTCCTGATGTTAAAAGCTCTCCCTGTTTCCCCGATGTATGATTTTTCACATGATTTGCATGGTATTTCGTATATTACGTTACATTTGTTTTCTGGTTTTATCTTGTCCTTGGGGTGTACTAACAGCTGTCTGAGGTTTCTGAACGGTTTTACGGTTGTGCCAATGTTGTGTTTTCTCATTGCCCTTTGAATACGTTCTGTTATTCCTCGTATATATGGTAGCGTGACGGTGTCTCTGCTCTGATCTGTAATGTTCTTTTTTCGTGTTTTTGGGGGTTTATGGTTTTTGCTAGAGTTGCTGGCTTGCTTTTTTCCTTTTTCTATGGCCCATTTTGGATAGTGACATTGTTGTAGTGCTTGCTGAATGTGTTTTTCTTCTGCCTGTCTGTCTGTGTCGTCTGTGATCATGTTTAACCGATGATATAATGTCCTGACTACTGATAACTTGTGAGCTGTGGGGTGTTCTGAAGTCCAAAGTAAGTACTGGTCCGTGTGAGTGGGTTTGCGGTAGACTGTGATTTTGATGCTGCCGTCGTTGTTGTGATGAATTTTCATGTCCAAGAAGGCTATTGCTCCGTTTGCTTCCTCCTCGTGTGTGAACGAGGAGGAAGCAAACGGAGTCCGCTGGGCTGGCCACGCCTGGGAACAGCAGCTGATAAGACACGTCACCTAGGCGACGTGCGACGCCTCTGACGAAGACGGAAGTGAACCGTCGAAACTAGTCAGGTAATAAACCATCTCTTACCGATACTTGTCTGATATAGAAGAAAACGCTTTAACTTAAGTACTTTAAGAAGACATGATGAACATCCCTAACCTGTGTAGAAACAAGTGCATGAGCCTATCACAGACAGTTGTGTCTGTGTCCTGGAGCAACATCAGTTCAAACTCAAACATGTTCCTGACTCATGGTTCAAAATTAACTTCAGGTTCTAAGAAACCAAACTGGCAACCCAACTGAGAGAGTCATGTGAGGCTCATTCTGCTTTCTGATTGGATAATAAATGTAAACATCAACAAAGGGACATCATGTCCATTGCTTTTTTAAGTAAGAATAACTCAGAATTACATTGACTTTCAATAAAAAAACTTCTTGTTGACCTTGTATCTTTAGACACATATTTCATGTTTATGAATCTGACATCAAAATCATACGGTTCCTTTAATGTGTCATATACTGTAAATAGTGATGGGAAATGTGAAGCCTCGTGAACCAATGGGGCTTCACAGACAAACTCCGCCCAAAGCTTTAACAAAGTGAAGCTTCAAAAATACTGCCCTCACCTGGAGAGACTGATGTATCACAAAGAATAGAACATGTATTTTAACTATCTTCTTTTCATGTTTGTGTACTTTTCTCATTATATATACTATAGTAACAAGAATATTTGTTAAGTATTTATGCTCACATGGTATTTTCCTTGATTATTAATTTTTCACAAACTGAAGTCTTGGTCACATGACTTTCTTGCTGCTGAACCACGGTTCATTTCAAGGCTTCACTGGACATGCCCACTTTTGCTCGGCACAGGCTTGAATCTTGCTTATTTTGCCCATCACTAACTGTAGATTTGAAACATCAGCTGTTCTTCCTCTGACACACATTAGTTAGGATTTGACATATCTGTTTTACTGTATCTGTGACGTAGCATCCTGTGACAACTGAAATCATATCAAACTAAGATTAAAGATGTTCTGTAATTGTGAATGTAAGATTATGTATTATCAATGCTACTGTTCCTGTCTGTCCTGTTGTTCAGTAAAGATCTGTCTTCTCTTGTGCTCATCAGGCCAACGATGCAGGAGACTACTTCCCCGTGTGGGGCACATGTCAGGGCTTCCAACAGCTCAGTGTGCTGACGGCCAACAAGAACCTGCTGACCAACACCGACACTGAGGCGGTGGCTCTGCCTCTCATCTTCAGCCCGGGTAACCTGCTCTGTGTATATCTGTTTTTGGTTATTCTTATGTTTGAAAAGTTCCATATTATGCACATTTTACATCTCTGAACGTTTGGCCATGTTAGGATGTTGCTACTTGTATTTTGGTTCATCCAATCACCTGCGAGTAATTAGTATGTTCAAACTCTAAATACTTACTTCTACATTGTGATGCCATTATTTAAAGTTAAATTGAAATGGCTATATTGGAAAAAATAGTTGACCATTATAGATCCTGTCAGTACACTTCTCAAAGATGGAAATTAACCTAAAAATAAAACAATTGCTGCAGTTTGAATTTTCAGCCTGGATGTCACACTTTATAGTCCCACTTTCACAGAATGACCCATATTACATAAGCAGCAGATTGTAACAAAACCAATTTACTGTTTACAGTCTAAATCAAAATAAAAGGCTTGTTTTTTTTCTCCTCAAGAGTCAAATGCAGCGCTCTGATTTAGGACTGGGCGATCTGAGAAAAAAATAGATCACAATTTTCCTTCCTTCATATTGTTCTATCTCAATTTTCAATTTTATTTTTTTCTACTAAAACTATCCAAAATTTAAATAGTCTTATTGACTGTGCTTGAGTGGTCAAACCTGTCTCATTTTGTCATCTATAAAAATATGGTTTTAAAGTTTAAAGGTGCACTGCGCAACTTTTTGGCCAAAAATAAACTTTAATAAATGCATATTTTTGTCATTTAGATGTCTTAGTTACACTAAATAATTAAGAAAAATCTACATTTTTACTTTGAGCGGGCTTGCATGGCCTATTAATGGTCTATTTTTTGGCTTGGAGGAGGGCCCGAACACGTCTGTTTCCGCAGAAAATCAGTTCCTTTAGCTAATTTTTTTCATATAATGGCTAAAAATGTATTCATCTCTATTCAGAATGTCCCAAAGTATAGTTTTAACTTTCTAATTTTCCTGAATTGTGTAGATGACGTTTCACCTCCAGAAAGTTACACAGTGCACCTTTAAAGTTAAATGTTGTTCGTGGATATTACCATGTGCTGAAAGATTTGTGAGTTAGGAACAAATTGGACTTTGCGTCAGGTTTTATGGTGGAAAAATCAGATTCTTTGCCTTTGATACGCAAAGCTTGTCACAATAGTAACTATGCATAGCTGATGAATTTATAACTTTGTAAATTGAACAAATCTCACGCTTATCTTTTACAGTCAAGAGTGGAGTTATTTTACAGATCTCCTACTGGAAAATTTTGAAAGAGTAAAACTTCTGCTGGTCAGAGTGTTCAGACCCACAGGCAACAGCAGTCCTCCTTCTGTCTGTCATGGTTTCACTTTGCTGAGCTCGTCTGTTCTTTGCACTCATTTGCACTCATTTACATTTTTACATTTCAAATAGAATTTGGCTTAGTAACCCTCCTCTGGACTTGTCTGAAGTAAACATTACTGTCTATGCTACACTCACTAAAAGTGTTTTTGTCCAGCTGCCCAGACAAGTCGGCTGTTCAGACACTTCCCCAAAAACCTCCTCCACGCTCTGTCCCAGGAAAACATCACCGGAAACTTCCATCAGTGGAGCCTGTCTGTTCAGGTAGGACACTTTGAACCTGTTTATTACAGACAACAACCCGATGTCGTAAGAAAGCGTATGTACAGTAAAAACCATGACATAACAGGACGTGTCAATAGTGTATGATTAGCACGATTTCTCACAATTGTACAAGTCAAATTGAGAATGTGTATCTAGATGTGGAAAAGTTGTGAATGTGTTACGGCTACTCTCAGGAAGTTCTTGGAGTTGCATCAAGCGAAACACAGCTTACGATTTTTAAAGCAATGATCAGGTCGAGGTTGGACTATGGAAGTGTGTGCTATGGTGCTGCAGCTCCCTCTCAACTCAAGCGCTTGAATATTCTGCAAGCCAAAGCTCTTAGAATTTGTTGTGGGGCTCTACGTTAGTGATGGGCAAATAGCGCTTCATTGTATACTCGAACCATTGCCAAGTGAACCGAAACATGAGCCGGGCTTCACAGAAGTGGTTCGTTAGCTCTTCGGCGCTATCTTGTGGTCAAAACATGTATGCTGTAAAATGAAACCAAATAAACACTGATATTATTGAAAATTAACCAACAATACTGTATCTATAGCTTAACTGTATAAATGTTTACGTTTCATCTGTTTATTTTTCATTTCTTAAGTAACATCCAAGTCCAGACACAAATGTACAACAAAAAAACTTCATATGAGCTGGACTCGAACTCTCAACCTGTCCACTCTAAGCAGATGCCTAGCGTGTTAAGCTACAGTAATACTCCTGGTAGATTGATCCAAAATCTATTCATCCTTGCATAAGCACCATTAGTTTGTTTTGTTTTTTTTAATTGATAAACGGGGTCTAAACTTAATTTTTCATTGAGAGTCTTTAATATTTGTTAAAACCAGGTCCAACATAAACCAGGCCAGGTCTATAAAGTGTCCCAGATCCAGGCTCTGCTGTGGATCATGAGGAGATTGTTTTGCTTCAACACAGCTCGGTCCAAATGAACCACTTTCCGAACCACTTCAGCCAAACGGAGCTTCATTACGCGCTGATGACGTCACTCCTGAAAACAACACAAGTTCCGGTACAAGCTTCACTCCTCCCACCAGGAAAAGCTCCAAGTGTGTACCGAAGCGTCGTTCATTTCACCCATCACTACTTTACGCACATCCCCAATCCCAGCTTTATTAGTGGAGATGGGTGAAACAAACACCGCTTTCTCTTCGACGATCTAAATTAGCCATGCAATATGTGAGCAAGATGGTCGCATATCCTGGGATTCATCCTAAGCAAGTGTTAGTCAATGTCTGGGAATGGGGAGTGAAAAACAAGACAAAACCTTTTGTGTCTAAAACCAGTAATAGTCTGGGGATGAGAGAGGTAGGAGTAGCTCCGCATGTGGTCTGGACTGATGTGCCCCCTGGACATTGCCTAATCCAGAGGTGGACATGTCTGTCAAGGAACATGGAAAGAGAAGTGGGAGCTATCACCAACTCTGCAAAGGAATTAGCAGGGATTTTTGCAAATCTACACTGATGGTAACCTGGCCAGCCAGATGGTTTATCTCACGATATTTGTGAATTCACAAACATCTGGCCTTCCAGTCGCCCGATTGGTTTGAGAGTCTGAACCAGCGGTGTTTCGGAGGTGTTAAGACGGCTGTTAGCGCCGAGTCTCATTCAAGTTAAACAAAGATGGCTGCTCTCGTGGATGTACGTGTTTCTGCTGCTTTTGATGCGGTTTTAGCAGAATTATGGAGTAATTTTTTTTTTGAAAGAAGAGTCGTATGTATGATGCGAACTTCTAAGGTAGGCCCCACACCCAATCAGCTCGAAGTATTTCACTAAATGCCCCGCCTTTTCTCGAACACTTTCAGCGAGTGAAGTCCCAGATGGATATAGTGAGAACTCAGATAGGAGTTCAACACAGATCCATCTGGCCTGAGCCAGGTTACACTGATGGGTCAAAGATCCTAAAAATGGAAAAACTGGAATAGCCTTTTATTTACCAGATTTGGACTTAGTGCAAAATAAACGTCTTAACAATGTCTCACTTTTTACGGCTGAATTGGTGGCAATTCTTACTGCTTTATATTGGGTAAAGGAAACTAAGCAGAAGTTAGCAGTTGTGTGTTCTGACTCTGCGCCAGTCCTGGAATCATTAGATTTCTGATTTGCTCTCAGTACTGTATAGAATTGAAAGGGCAGGGGGAACGGTTGGGTTTCTGTGGGTACCTTCCCATGTACGGATTACTGGATATGAACAGGGTGGCATGGCTTTAAAGAAAGTTAATGCCATATCTTTTACCAAATTGAGGTCAGAAATTAAAAATAATATTATGACTGCCTGGCAAAAGTTGTGAGAGACAGACAGTAGAGGGCGCCATTACTTTACTATTAACTCAGTTGTTGCTCCTGCCCCTATAAATGCTGGTAAAGACAGGAAACTTGCTGTTATTCTGACCAGACTTAGAATAGGGCACTGTGGGCTTGCCTGGGATCTGGCCAGAATAGGAAAGTATCCAGATGGATTATGTCAACACTGCAAACAAAACCAAACTGTGAAGCATGTTCTTATAGATTGTCTGATGTATGCAAATTAGCGTGTACAACATTTTAAAACAGTTTCACCTAATTCTAATAATGTGAGTCTTGAAATGTTATTGAGCCCACCTAATGGAAGTGAGTATGCCATCAAAGGACGCAAAGTGGAATACACCTTTGGCTGTAGACAAAGCTGAAAGGAGACCTATTATGTCAAATTCACTTTTCTAAGTGTTTAACCTTGTTATATTGACCTTGCCTTCAACATTAGTTTACTCAAAGTTATATTTGAATTTTTTCATGCATGTTTGAGGAATCTTGTATTGTAGTAGTTCCCTGTCTAACCAGAAAGGCAGCCATGTACCAAGGGGCACCTAGTCTGCCGGAAACTACCGAAGAAGAATAAGACAATTGTAAAAAATATGGCATTAACCCTAACTCTATGATTATTAACAAAATCCTAATCCTAATCTTAACCTACTCCCAACATCAGCCCTAAACTTAATGTTAAACTTGAGGCTGCGTTCACAACGGATATTGTTGAAGAATCCAAGTTCGCGTGTTGAGGTGAATTTTGTCACAGAAGATTTTTGAAGCTTTTGAGAGACAACAAGCTTCTCTGAGTTTCTGCTTTTTGCAAAAGGTTTTGTTTTACATCTAGGCAGATCCCAGCTGCGAGAGAGAGAAGAGGATAGAAGCTTGTTGCATTTACAAAGCTAACTTAATCGATCGCACAACTCTCCTCCTACAGGCAATGTTCTTTTGCTGTCTCTGTTCTCCTCCGTTGTATACAGCAGTGGTTTAAACACAGCAACGAGCATTTTTAATATGTGTATCCATGTGAGACGTCCAGATCATGTCCTGTATTATTTGTTTTGTGTGTTGCCAGATTTTCAGAGCAACGAGCAACCAAGCCTTTGAAAAAAGCCAAAAACAAGAAACTTTTCAATAAAAAAAGTTATTACAAGACTTCACTAACAGTCCTTTTTTGTTGATGTGAGAGAACAGCAGCATGTCACATGTCCCATGAGTGTAGTGTCAGATTGGTGGATGTGAGCAATTAATACTTGAAAGTTCAGCAGTGCCCAACTTGATGCCTGATGAGGCCAAAGTGTTCGCTACAGGTTGCAGCGTCTACTTTGCAAGACGCGGCGCCAGCAGACGCCTGAACAAGTGATTTTCAATGCGCTGGATGCAAATTCGGTGGGCGCCTCGAGACGCAGGTTTACATTGACTTAACATGTAAACTGAACACATTGGAATCTGTCCGATCTGAAACCAGCATAAAGAAAATATCCCCACGTGGCTTCAACCAAAACTTGTGTTATTTTACATTATGAAATAGTGTGTTTATTTTACACATTTTCATATTGTGCAATATATACTATGGCATAACATAGATAGCAAAAAAGATGTGAAATCCTGCTCATCATACACTGTTTGTTTGTTCGTTGTACTCTTTCTTGTGATACTGTGTTGTCCTATAATATGGTATTATCATGTCATGTTTTATCAGAGTGTCTGCTACCTGCTTTCACATGGGAAAGATTATTGCTTTGCTTGTTCTACAATAAGCCTATCCAACTGCATGCCCAGGGGCCAAATCCGACCCTCCAAACAATCATCAGCATTGCAATAACAAACACTAGAAAGAACATGTCATACTGTGAATCAAAGCAAAGAGAAATGTCTTTACTGAAACAAGCAGGTGGCAGACTCTCCAGAAAAACTTCACCTTCAAGTTGTAATGTGAACTGTCTTGTTTGACTCAAACATCATTACATTCTAATCTGCAGAATTACAGCAAAAATGCAGAGCTGAAGAGGTTCTACAAGGTTCTGTCCACAAACACAGACGGGAAGGTAGAATTCATCTCCACTATGGAAGGTAAGACACCACAAAACAGTTTACAAAGCACGAGTATGGGATGCAAACAGTAGATATAGAAGTCAAATGCCAGTGCATGTGTCATTTAAGATGAACAAAAATATAATATGTGACTCCCATTTTTCATGAGCTAATCTCGAAGATATAAAGAGTAAAGATGGGGATGTAATTTTCATACCGCAAACAGGATTTAGATTTTAAAGATGCGTTGTATGAGTTTCTGGTTATTTTTGTGGCTGCTCCCCTAGTTCTTTTTACCAGATGTTAAATGCTCTGCCTGTTCCACATAATGTCTGTTGTGTTGCATGATCGACATGAAATTTCATAAATTACATGATGAGATTTTTGTTCAGAATCAACTTTGTCTTTTGAGTGTACTAATAACTAATAATTAGGGATGCACCGATCCACCTTTTTCAGTTCCGATACCGATACTTTAGAATTACACATCTGCCGATATCAACCGATACTTGTGTAAGGACTGAAATAACTCTTTTTTCCTTTTCAAAACATAAGACTTTTGATCATAATAGTGTTATTTATACTGCAAGACAAAACTGAACAACTTAAGAAGAAGAGAGAAGAAAGAGAGAGAGAAAGAGCGAGAAGAGAAAGAAGAGAGGAGAGAGAAAGAGAAGAGAGAGAAGAAAGAGAGGAGAGAGAGAGAAGAGAGAGAAAGAGAGAGAAGAGAGAAAAGAGAAGAAAGAGAGAAAGAAAGAGAGCGCGAGGAGAGAGAGAGAGAAGAAAGAGAGAGATAAGAGAAGAAAGAGAGAAAAAGAAGAGGAGAGAGAGAAGAAAGAAGAGAAGAGAGAGAAAAGAGAGAGAAGAGAGAGAAAGAAAGAAGAGAAAAAGAAGAGAAGAGAGAAAAAAGAAGAGAAGAGAGAGAAAAGAGAAGAGAGAGACGAAGAGAGGAGAGAGAACGCGAGGAGAGAGAGAGAAGAGAGAAAGAAAGAGAGAGAGCACAAGGAGAGAGAGAGAGAAGAGAAGAGAAGAGAGAGAGAAAGAGAGTGAGAGAAGAGAAGAAAGAGAGGGAGAATGAGAGGAGAGAGAAAGAGAGTGAGAGAAGAGAAGAAAGAGAGAGAGCGCGAGGAGAGAAAGAAAGAGAGAAAGAGAGAAGAAAGAAAGAGAGGGAGAGCAAGAGGAGAGAGCGAGAGGAGAGGGAGAGAGAAAGAAAGAAGAGAAGACAGAGTAGTAGAGACAAGAGAGTAGTAGAGAGAAGAAAGAGAGAAAGAAAAGAGAATGAGAAGAGAGAGGAGAGTGAGAAGAGAGAGAAAGAAAAAGAGAAGAAAGAAAGAGAGAGAGAAAGAATAAAATGTCAAACATTATGAGACATTCTGGATCAACATCAGCCTATAAATCAGACTCATTATGTCCAATTAAACACAACTAGGATATCGGCTGAACCGATATCATGGAGCCGATACTCGATCCAGCAACATTTCGTGGATCGGCACCGATATTCGATCCCAGTATCGGATCGGTGCATCTCTACTAATAATTCTCTGGCATATGGAGGGAGGAGGAACTGGTTTATTTGTGTATTTTGCAGCACATCTGCCAACATGCTCATCACTTTATCCAGCAGGGAGCAGTGTTACACCACACTTCAGCCAACAGCCAGTGGTTCATTAGCTTTTTGCATTTGAGTTTTTGAATTAAGGTTCTTGTTTTTCATTTTGATTCTTTTTGCAATTGAGCTTTCTGGGTGACATGATAAACAAGAATAACATTTTAATATATCTTCGTGTAAAGCTAAATCAACTTGTCCAGACCACCATATGTATCACAATGAACAGAGATGTATAAATTATAAAAACTTGTGTGTTATCAGCCTACCGCTACCCGATCTACGCCGTGCAGTGGCACCCGGAGAAGAGTCCCTTTGAGTGGATCGACAAACCCGGCATGGCCCACTCCGTTTCTGCTGTCCAGGCCTCCTTCTACACAGCCAGCTTCTTTGTCTCTGAAGGTATTCAAGCCTAGTAACCCGGAATTTACACCAGGAGCTGCAGCGCGTATTTTCAAAAGCATCCATTTCTACCAGATGCCTCAAAGCCTGAGCATCTACTCACATGAATAAACCAAAAAACTGCTCACATATTATGAACTGGTCATGTGAGGAAGAGCTTAAAACTGTGAATCTGAGGTGCAATGTTTTATAAAGAGCATCAACAAGTCGCGGCTGCTGCATTTGCATATTTTACATCACGTCTTTTTTGCCTACGTCACGTTGTTCTAGGACCTTAATTTTTCTTCTATTTTTCACCTCGTCCCGCAATTAATAGTGTAGGATTCAGGCAAACTCTCGCTCGCTCTCTCATATACGTGCACGCACCAACAGGCACGCGCAGCAGCACCGGGGAGAACAACCGCAGGAAGAAAACAGACACAGGTAGGGCTAAAACGTCTCATATAAAGCGATTGCGAACAGAGGGAACAGCGCTGTTTTCACAAACACGTTCAGCTGTAAAATGATGTGTGGTTTAAAACAGTCCGACTCATATTCATGGAGAAAAGAGCCTCGTAAGGACGTGATTTAAAGATGGTGTTTGAAGTCGGAAAGTTTGCAATGTTCACGGTTGTTCATCGAGCTTCTGGGCACGGTACATGTGGTTTTAGTGGTTGTAATCTTTGTAGTTGACGTATTTTGAAAAGCATCAGAACTTTATTTTGTCTCTGTGCAGCTTTTTTCTGTGTTTTTTCTGCTAAACAGCCCGGGCGGGAGACGCGCCGTTGACGCTGGGTAAATTAGAAAAAGCAAGATCAGACTTGATTCCATTATGAGCGACTCCTGCGCGTATGACGGCCGTATGACGTGCTGCTGCAGTTACACGCTGCTATAGCTTTGGTGTAAATTGGGGGTAACTTAGCTACAGTAAAACGTAGTCAGTAGATTATTGGAAGGTAACAACAAGTTCCTAAGTGGCTATGGGATTGAAGGTCTATGTTAAAATGCTAAAAAGCGCTATGCATTAAGACAATGATTAGTGAGAGCGTAGCCATGGTAACCTATAGCAGCAAATGTTATTGACCCTATTTTGTCCCGCCCACTTGGCTTGAAATGCACTTCTGTTTAGCTCTGTTAAGGCAGCTAACAGGTTTTTTTTCTGTCTTGTGGGGCAATTTTAATTAAATATAATGACAGTTAAAATAAACCTATCAACTGAAATCTACAGGCTAAATTCAGCTAAACAGGAAGTGCATGTCCTAGAAAAGTAGGCGGGACAAAATAGGGTCAATAGTACCAAAGTTTCCAAAAGATCTCATACAACTAATAGAAAGATAAGCTTTTAAATGACTTTTTCACTTAAATACTTTGAACATTTAACCTTTTCGTATTAGTACATTTTTTATGCTTCTGTTCAACCAAACCAATGTGAAGGAATCATGAATAAACATACTTTGAATTTTAGCTGATAAAATCTTTTATAGTAACAGCAGTGCAAAAGTTTTCAGTTTACTTTGGAAACTATGCAGGTTTTCTGACTTTGAGTATGTTTCTTTTTGTTTGTCTTTTCAGCTCGGAAGAACAAGCACAAGTTTTCCAGTGAACAGGACGAGGAAAAGGCTCTCATCTACAACTACGTCCCACACTATAAACCAAACTCCTTCTTCTTTGTACAGAACTATTACTTTGACTGATGCGTGCTGAGAATGTAAAAGAATTAAAGTCTGTTCACCAAAATGCAGTGTTTATTCAATACTTTGGTTTAGTTGGGTTTGTTTCTTTGGTTTGAACATCATGTGTATTGTTTTCAGACTGTTCACTGTGCTTCTTTTCATTCATACATAGACCTATATCCATGTTTTCTGGCATGATCCAAGTACAAAGTAGCCACGCTGAGGCTAGGCTAGTTCCGGTTTGTGTAATACCTGTGGATAGTTCCTTCTCGTTCCATTCAGTCCTTAAAAAAGTGTGTATTTTTGGCGCAGTGCTAAATGCTAACAAGTATATTAACCTAACCTTTACATGATTAAAACAATGAGGACGAGTGTCTTTTTCGTCTTTAAACCAACAAAAGCTGTGTTCCAGACGTTTTCTACTTCCTGATGCAGATTCTCTAGATTCAGCCTCTTTCATGGAGCAGAGATTAGATTGAAGAAATCCAGTAGTTTGACTTCCTCTGACACTTTTCACTCGCTCACAGAAGAGGACGTTTCTAGACTCGCTGCATGTGTCGTTCTCCTCAGAGTCTTAGTCCAGTAGGATCGGCTTTTCTTCAGTTTAAAGCAGAGCCGGATCTAGCCTTTTGGGGGCCCTAAGCAAAATTCAGCTTTGAGGCCCTCCAGTCTTTTCAGTCAAGCCAAAGCAGCGTTTAAATTGACTTTTTTCATTATTATTTATAACTATACACAAAGTGACGGACAAAAATAAGTGTAAGCTAAATAATAATTCTCACAATAAAGAGATAATGTAAGATCCTGCCCCAGAAATATTTGAATAAAACAGATTATTTTCCCTCAATTTGGAGTGAGCTATTTTAGACCAACAAATCTTAAATTTAATGCATAATGTTATCATTAATATCATTGCACCTTTCCGCAAGTTCCACTTGGTGTCAATGTTTTCAAATGGGGCCCCAGGACTGTCCCTCTCCCTGTGAGCTCCGCCTCTGTTCACTCTTCACGCTGACGCTGTAACAGCTGACAAGCTGCTTCATCGCACTGGACTTTTTAGACAGAAATACTAACATTTGAAACTTCTTTGGGACAACAGCCTCATGTTTTATGTGGCTCTTGAAATAATTCAACATAAATGTGCAGAAATCCGCCGTATTTCGCCGCAGCCATTTTCACGATCTACAGACGTTTAATTTTAACAGCTATTTGTGTTCGTAGTTCAGCCAATACTTGTTCTATTGACACAAAATAAAGATTGGCTGAGAGTTTATAAGATACAGAACATACAGTATATTTGTTGTCCAAACTGTTCCCAGACTCTTTGATTTTGCGCGAGAATCCTCAGACACCTATTTCTGCAAAAGGAGTGGGGCCCTATGCAACTTTCGTAGTTTGCGTATAGGAAGGTCCAGCTCTGGTTTAAAGATCAAATATCAGCTCTAAACATACTCAACCATGTTTTCAGTCCAACATATTTTGTCTGTGATCTGTGTGAAAGAAAGCAGACCGCCAGACGCAGCTGATCACGTAAACACAGCTGACTGAGCAATCAACAAAAGAGCACATGTTTTTCCTGGTCATGTGACCTCCTCTGGGTCCGTGTAGTAACTATCCCTCTGGTGGTGAATCAGAAAGCCCCACATTGTCGCATAGAATCAAAGTCCAATGACGGAAATTAACGTCATTGGCAGAGAAAGAGCTAAGACTGGGAGTAAATGAAATAACTAAGTTTCAGGAGCAAGACCACACCTCCCCCCTCACCAGGAAACCTCGCCTTCTCGGACACCTTCAATTACCCAGAAGCCTCTACTTAAACCGTCCTTGCCTATCAACACGCCGACACCCCACATCTCATCTGTGAAGACATCTCCATCTACAGGTGAACAGTCAGACAGAGCCCCCATCCTCAATCTCTCCATCCATCCAGCCATCAATCAATCATCAATAAACATCTTAATCGCATTCTTTGTTGTGGTGTGGTCCTTGCTAGTGAATAATCATTAAAATGGCCAGCATTAGCTTTTGAGACACAACCAGCACATTTGTTTCTCTGGTGAAGTACGTACCTTGTATGAATGATATGTGATTGTGACAATGGACTCACACCAGAAGCGACTTGAGAGAGCTTTTCTCATTCATTTCCTCTGCAGCCGGAGCGAGAGGAGACAAGAGGAAGTAACAAGATGAGCGGAACGGTCCAGTGGAAGTTTTTAATGGAAGCTGTTTCTGAACTCTTTGGAGCACAAACAATTGCCTTTAGTCTTTGTGAAGCTGAAGTTTTTTTTAGTTTTGAGTTTTAGCCTCTGATGTCAATTCCTCTTCAACAGTTGAAGCTATTTTCTTAAAAAAATAGTTTTGGGACCTGTATTTGTGTTCACACAGCAGCAGTTTCTGAAAGTGGGTCTAACTAGCTTCAGCATCAGCATCTGTAAAGTCTGGAACAGTTAAATAAGTCATTATGGTGTTAGGAAAACAAAAGTTGTGTTTTTTTTGATTCCACATAAAACTATGATGTGCAAAACTTAAAAACACCACTGCAATTAACAATAAATCAAAATGATTCACTGTAATTCCTAATAATAGTCTTATAGGCTACTATTTACAAATTAAATAAATACATTTTAAGAGTTACTGCTGTTTAATCATTTTTCTAAAGGATAAGGAAAATTTATCTGAATATCAGAATGTGTAAAACATGTTTCCAAACAAAGTTAGTGTTGTAAATGTGCTTGTGTCACCAAAAGGTTCCTGGTCTGACTGGAAAGTACCTGCCCCAGAGCAGGAGCTAAAAAGGTCCCTAAAGTGTGGCCCCAGTCCATAGTTCCTCCTCTGTGTGAACTTTATTTTGTTTCTGTGCAGCTTTTTTCTGTGTTTTTTCTGCTAAACAGCCCGGGAGACGCGCCGTTGACGCTGGTAAATTAGAAGTCCGACCTATTTTGAACGACGCGTAGCGTATTGACGGCCATCAGACGCGCGTCTCACACTACTGGTGTAAATTGTAAAAGCAAGATCAGACTTGATTCCATTATGAGCGACTCCTGCGCGTATGACGGCCGTATGACGTGCTGCTGCAGTTACGCGCTGCTATAGCTTTGGTGTAAATTGGGGGTAACTTAGCTACAGTAAAACGTAGTCAGTAGCTTATTGGAAGGTAACATCACAAGTTCCTAAAGTGGCTGATGGGATTGAAGGCTCTATGTTAAAATGCTAAACAAAGCGCTATGCATTAAGAACAATGAGTTAGTGAGAGCGTAGCCATGGTAACCTATAGCAGCAAATGTTATTGACCCTATTTTGTCCCGCCCACTTGGCTTGGAAATGCACTTCCTGTTTAGCTCTGTTAAGGCAGCTAACAGGTTTGTTTGTCTGTCTTGTGGGGCAATTTTAATTAAATATAATGACAGTTAAAATAAACCTATCAACTGAAATCTACAGGCTAAATTCAGCTAAACAGGAAGTGCATGTCCTAGAAAAGTAGGCGGGACAAAATAGGGTCAATAGGTTACCAAAGTTTCCAAAAGATCTCATACAAACTAATAGAAAGATAAGCTTTTAAATGACTTTTTCACTTAAATACTTTGAACATTTAACCTTTTTCGTATTAGTACATTTTTTATGCTTCTGTTCAACCAAACCAATGTGAAGGAATCATGAAAAAACATACTTTGAATTTTAGCTGATAAAATCTTTTATAGTAACAGCAGTGCAAAAGTTTTCAGCTTACTTTGGAAAATATGCAGGTTTTCTGACTTTGAGTATGTTTCTTTTTTGTTTGTCTTTTCAGCTCGGAAGAACAAGCACAAGTTTTCCAGTGAACAGGACGAGGAAAAAGGCTCTCATCTACAACTACGTCCCACACTATAAACCAAACTCCTTCTTCTTTGTACAGAACTATTACTTTGACTGATGCGTGCTGAGAATGTAAAAGAATTAAAGTCTGTTCACCAAAATGCAGTGTTTATTCAATACTTTGGTTTAGTTGGGTTTGTTTCTTTCGGTTTAAAATCATGTGTACTGTTTTAGGATCATTCATTGTGCTTCTTTTCATTCATACATAGACCTATGTCCATGTTTTTCTGGCATGATCCAAGTACAAAGTAGCCACGCTGAGGCTAGGCTAGTTCCGGTTTGTGTAATACCTGTGTATAGTTCCTTCTCGTTCCATTCAGTCTTTAAAAAAGTGTGTATTTTTGGCGCAGTGCTAAATGCTAACAAATATATTAACCTAACCTTTACATGAATTAAAACAATGAGGACGAGTGTCTTTTTCATCTTTAAATCAACAAAAGCTGTGTTCCAGACGTTTTCTACTTCCTGATGCAGATTCTCTAGATTCAGCCTCTTTCATGGAGCAGAGATTAGATTGAAGAAATCCAGTAGTTTGACTTCCTCTGACACTTTTCACTTGCTCACAGAAGAGGACGTTTCTAGACTTGCTGCATGTGTCGTTCTCCTCAGAGTCTTAGTCCAGTAGGATTGGCTTTTCTTCAGTTTAAAGCAGAGCCGGATCTAGCCTTTTGGGGGCCCTAAGCAAAATTCAGCTTTGGGGCCCTCCAGTCTTTTCTACGAACTTTAATCAGTCAAGCCAAAGCAGTGTTTAAATTGACTTTTTTTCAACTATACACAAAGTGACAGACAAAATAAGTGTAAGCTAAATAATATTTCTCACAATAAAGAGAGAATGTAAGATCCTGCCCCAGAAACATTGGAATAAAACAGATTATTTTCCCTCAATTTGGAGTGGGCTATTTTAGAATCTTAAATTTAATGCATAATTTTATCATTAATATCATTGCACCTTTCCGCAAGTTCCACTTGGTGTCAATGTTTCAAATGGGCCCCAGCCTGGTCCCTCTCCCTGTGAGCTCCGCCTCTGTTTACTCTTCACGCTGACGTTGACAAGCTTCATCATCGCGCTGGACTTTTTAGACAGAAATTCTAACATTTGAAACTTTTTTGGGACAAACAGCCTCATGGTTTATGTGGCTCTTGAAGTAATTCAACATAAATGTGCAGCAATCCGCTATATTTCGCCGCGGTCATTTTCACGATCTGCAGACGTTTAATTTTATCAGCAGTGTTGGGAGTAACTAGTTACTTTTGTAACTAGTTACTGTAATATATTCCACTTTTCAGTAACTAAGTAGTGTAACTCATTACTTATAAAAATGTTAATAATATATTACTAGTTACAATCTGAGTAACTCAAGTTACTTTTATAAAAAATAGTTGCTTTTATATTCTATTATAAAAGTCACTTCAGGACCAAAACACTTTAAGCCAACGTCTGTTGGCTTAAAGGTGAATCAAATATTGTGAGAAAAATGTGTTGTGATGTCACATTTCCACAAATTTACTAGTAAACAAGGGTTAATGTAACAGGATTAGTGTTGTACGAGATCTTAACAAGTGTGTGATTACCTCAAAGTAACTCAAAGTAACTCACAGTAGTGTAACTCAGTTACATTTTTGAGACAGTAATATTGTAATACAAATGTATTACATTTTTCTCCTTGTAACTAGTAATATATAATGTATTACAATTTTAGAGTAACTTACCCAACACTGTTTATCAGCTATTTGTGTTCGTAGTTCAGCCAATACTCGTCTATTGACACAAAATAAAGATTGGCTAAGAGTTTATGAGATACAGAACATACGTATATTTGTTGTCCAAACTGTTCCCAGACTCTTTGATTTTGCGCGAGAATCATCAGACACCTATTTCTGCTTTGGTCAGTCTTAAGGGCAGCACAGGGGGAGCGGCTGTGTCTCTGCCGTGTCTCAAGAACAGAAGAGCACGCAAAAGGGGGTGGGGCCCTTCACAGATGCGGGGCCCTACGCAACTTTCGTAGTTTGCATATAGGAAGATCCGGCTCTGGTTTAAAGATCAAATATCAGCTCTAAACATACTCAACTATGTTTTTAGTCCAACATATTTTGTCTGTAATCTGTGTGAAAAGAAAGCAGACCTCAAGAAGCAGCTGATCACGTAAACACAGCTGACTGAGCTGCCTAACAATCAACAAAAGAGCACATGTTTTTCCGGGTCATGTGACCTCCTCTGGGTCCGTGTAGTAACCATCCCCTCTGGTGGTGAATCAGTGAAACTGCATAATGTATTGACTGTAGACAAAGTCAGCACGTGCATCAGAGAGCCACACATCGTCGCAAAGAATCAAAGAAGTCCAATGACAAAAATTAACGTCATTGGCAGAGAAAGAGCTAAGACTGGGAGTAAATGAAATAACTAAGTTTCAGGAGCAAGACCACACCTCCCCCTCACCAGGAAACCTCGCCTTCTCGGACACACCTTCAATTACCCAGAAGCCTCTACTTAAACCGTCCTTGCCTATCAACACGTCGACACCCCACATCTCATCTGTGAAGACATCTCCATCTACAAGTGAACAGTCAGACAGAGCCCCCATCCTTAATCTCTCCATCCATCCAGCCATCAATCAATCATCAATAAACATCTTAATCGCATTCTTTGTTGTGGTGTGGTCCTTGCCAGTGAATAATCATTAAAAAGGCTAGCATTAGCTTTTGAGACACAACCAGCACATTTGTTTCTCTGGTGAAGTACGTACCTTGTATGAATGATATCTGATTGTGACAATGGACTCACACCAGAAGCGACTTGAGAGAGTTTTTCTCATTCATTTCCTCTGCAGCCGGAGCAGAGAGGCAACAAGAGGAAGTAACAAGATGAGCGGAATGGTCCAGTGGAAGTTTTTAATGGAAGCTGTTCTGAACTCTTTGGAGCACAAAGTCTTAGTCTTTGTGAAGCTGACGTTTTTTTAGTTTTGAGTTTTAGCCTCTGATGTCAATTCCTATTCAAAAGTTGAAACTATTTTCTTTGACAAAAAAAATAGTTTTAGGGACCTGCATTAAAAACAAAAAAAAAAAGAGTTTAAGCAGAGCTCATCAAACATTCTTAGTAAATTATGGAATTTTTTTTTAGAGTAAAAACTGATTCTGATCCATCCCTGAATGGTTGATTGGACTGCAATTAAGAATTTGATTTTTATCCATAACAGGTCTGGGAGATGGAAAGTTGATTTTTATTAGATGCTAGGTAAAAATTAATAAATAAGAAAAAAAAGTGGGAGGGCCTATTAGGGATTGATAAATTCAGAGAAAAATCATCGAGGCTCCCATTTCCCCCTCCCTCTGGAAACGTCCCGAAGAGGACTGGGGACAACATGAGAGCGACCAGGGATCAAGGGGGCGGGTTTGTCGATGGTGTGAGTCCACTGGAACTTGTTGTAACCGCTTTGTGTCAGTCGCTGCTGACTGCTCCTTATTATACTGGCTTCTCCTTTACACCTATAGGGGAGACCGGGGCCAATTGTAACATGGGGCAAATGTGACAGAGGCTCCCATTTGTTGCAGAAGCTTCAGCTCTGCACAGAACCTGCTCATTTCATCTCCACCTGCTGTTTGAGTGGAGAGAGATTTGAGATTTCAGGAAACTTTTTACATAAAAAAAAGCAGTGAAGTTCTACATCACATGAGCTCATGTTTTTGTTCTGGACACAGATGTGATTGAGACATGGCTGTTATTTTTATCTGGTTAAATATAGGTTTTGTGGTCTGTGTTTGGTAAGTTTTACAACAACAAACATGAACGCTTTGGATGTATTTATTTATATTTATGTTTTTTGTCCAAAAAGGTTTGTGTGTCATTTATTTGACTGATTTTTATCAGTCTTAATTTTTTTTTTTTTTTTTTTTCAGAACAAATTCTCATTTTAGTAAAAAATAATAATTAAAAAAAATAGTAAAGTTAGAGCTGACTGTAAAGTTTTATTATAATAAGATCACAGAGTTAAGGTTATTTAAATGTGGACAACCTTCCAGTCTGTCAAATGTATTATCTTTAGTAAAGAAAGAAATAAATATTATTTTTGTAATTTCATTTGTTACAATTGCCGCCTTGGTGTGTTACAATTGCTCCATGTTGTGTTGCAGTTGTAACACTTGACTTTCTTGTCTTGAAATGATAACAGCTTCAAAATAAATGGCTCTAGAGAATCCAAACCTGTTCACATGTCAAGCCAAGATCTGCAGCTTTCATTTCATGTAGTTTTAAGCAGGACTTTAAAAGATTAAGCTGATATGTCACATTTGGGGGAAAAAAACAAATGTTCCCAGTCTGTAGATTGCAGGTTCGACTCTCAGTAGCAGATGATATACTGAATATTATATATAACATGTGTGGACAGTGTGATTAGTCTTTGTGTCTCTCTTGGGAGGTTAACCTGTGTCTCCGTTCACTGCTGGAATCAGCTCAGAGTGAACTCAGGTCTGTAGCCCCTCCTCCACATGTGCATCTTTCTGATCCTTCCGCGGACTCATACCAGAAGCAACTCGAGCGACTTGAAAGACAAGTTCTCATTTATTTCTGCAGGCTGACACAAAGAGGAGAGAGTGCATGGGTCCAGGTGACCAGACATGACATGAAGTTAACTTTATACAGCGTGACATCACAGAGGCAACAACCTTTTCACCAACAGGGAGGAGGCTTGACTGCAGAAGTGTCACACATAAACACGGCTGTAGGAGACGCTGCTTCAGCACACAGACACCTCTCTTCTTTGTTTACGATAATAAGTTGTTTTGTTTGCTCTCCTTGTTCCTCATAAAGTAAAAACCTCCCACACAGCTCAAGAGTTCACTTCTGTTTGACTCGAAGACATCACACCTGCTCCAGCCGCCATGCCTCCTCACGGTGCACAGACGAACCCTGACTACACTGTGCTTGAGCCCCACACTCGTCCTCTGCAGCTGGGCTTCATCGGCATCTGTGCCTGTGCTTACGCTGGAGTGTGTGGAGGGTTCTTGGAGCGGGGGTCATTCTGCTGATTTTCGCCGTGCTTTTTTCTCTGGGGAAAAAGGAAAAGCATGACCCTCAACTCAACGACCATCAACTCCACGACCATCAACTCAACGACCATCAACTCAGCACCATCAACTCAACGACCATCAACTCAACAACCATCAACTCAACGACCCTCAACTCAACGACCATCAACTCAACAACCATCAACTCAACAACCATCAACTCAACAACCATCAACTCAACGACCATCAACTCAACGACCATCAACTCAACGACCATCAACTCAACGACCATCAACTCAGCGACCATCAACTCAACGACCATCAACTCAACAACCATCAACTCAACGACCATCAACTCAACAACCATCAACTCAGCGACCATCAACTCAACGACCATCAACTCAACAACCATCAACTCAACGACCATCAACTCAGCGACCATCAACTCAACGACCATCAACTCAACGACCATCAACTCAGCGACCATCAACTCAACGACCCTCAACTCCACAACCATCAACTCAAACCATCAACTCCACAACCATCAACTCCACAACCATCAACTCACACCATCAACTCACACCATCAACTCCACAACCATCAACTCAACGACCATCAACTCAACGACCGGCCAATCATAGGTAGGTGGTGTGGAACGTAGTTAAGTGCATTTTTGTTTTTTTATCTCTTTGACACATTTTTACAATTGGTCATACATATCACAAAACCTTTGTTACTGAGTAGAGATGCAACATTCTTGATAATATCGTCATATCGTGATACCAACCTGGTCACAATATATTGTCATCATCATCTAACAGAATAATAGTTTTGAGTTTAGAACATTAACGCATGTTTTATGTAAAAAAATGCACAACTTTCTAAACATTGTAATAGGTAAACAGAGAAACAAGACCATATGCGTGAGCTATTTAGTCTGAAGATGGAAAATTGCACCAAGAAAAAGAATCAGTGAATGATAAAAAGAATGGCTTAGTACTGGCTGTACAGCTGAAGACACACAGACAGCTTGCGGCTGTAAGTTTGTTATTTTCTGCATGTTTTTGAGGTGAGATAGTAAAGTACTATGACTAAAGTAACTATGACTAAAAAAAAGAATTACTGTAGGTACTAAAAAGAAATCTTACCAAGGCAACAAAGTAAAGCTAAATCACTAAATCCATTTTAAAAAGGTCAAATTTTGAGATAAATCTAACTTAGTTTTAGATCATGAACATTTCCTGGTTCAAAAGTCTTCAGTTTTGTTAAAAATTGCCTTTTAATCATTAGCTTCGGCTATAGCTCTGATCACTCAGCAAACTCCTGCTCTGATTGGTCAGCGTGAGTCACATGTTACGTGAGCATGCACAACTTCTTTCTCTCACAACACGTGAGGGCTGCGCATAGGTAGTGGATGGAGGTTAGCTGAATCTAAGCTAGCTAACTCGCTAATGCTTTGTGTCTGTCACTCTCCAATCAGAGTCAGAGCCGAATTCGAGTCAAAAGTCAATGTGCGCATGCCCAGAAGCTCTGCACAGGCGCAACGTTAGACACCTACGAGGACAAACATCATTGAATATGCTATATATATATCTGTATCATTTACTTTTTAAATGTGCTTATTTTAAGTTAAATATGAGCTTAACATTTGTGAAAACACAATATTTAACTTTTTCAAACAGCTCAGAGCAGTGAAACTTCGAGGTCACTGACAGAGTTAAATGTAATGTTTTTTAATGAGTGTAGAAGTACGAATTTCATGTGACTTTATCAAAAATAAACTAGGCCCATTACACTTTCTTTACATATTTCATAGACTAGAGATTTAAAGTTACAACTGACAGACATTTTTCTGACAGTTTAAATAATAAAAATATAGTCAAGCTAGCAGCTAGCATGATTTACTCAATTTGGGCAAGTGACTCGGCTTGGGGAGTGACACTCGCTGAGCACCGCCACGGATGCAAAGCAGCGGCCTTTTTTCATGACCGTTTCTTGAACTGCGCTGGGAAAAGAAGACGCATCAGAGTGACTCATACCGGTATGCTAACTGCAGTTAGCAACAATGCTAACAACAACAGATACACTGGATTTGGTGAACAAATCTGATTTGAAGTTATGAAAAACTGGGTCTTAACATCATAAAAATGTATATTTACATCATTGTCATTGCTCATCATCAGCACTGCTTTTCTCAGCTCAGGGCATGTTTTTAAGACGATAGCCTATATTTAAGTTGTCTGAACTTTGCTCTAAACTCACTCACATTCACCAGAGACTATTTCCTCATGCATGTTTTACTTCTCAGGTTTACTCAGATGAACTGTCAATATGGAAATGAGCCTCCATCTTTGTCAATAAACTTGTTTTGCAGCCTGTTTGTTGTATTTACACGATCATGCAGGATAATGTAGAGCTGTAGGGTACAACTGCTCTCTGGAGATTAAAAAGTGCATGCTTTCTATTCATGCAGAGAAAAAAAACAGATTACAATTGTTTCTGACAGAACTTGGTGATGTAATGTGCCATGTTTCCCAGGCATTTTGGCCCAAGAGAACCGTCCAGAAGACCCATCTCCACACGGCACGTCCTACATCGCAGCGTCTTATGTCAAGTTCATAGAAAGTGCTGGAGCCAGAGTCGTCCCCATAAGGTACACGCTGTCATACTTTACTGGTCCATATGGTACAAGTAATGACTTGGTACAAGTTTTGGTCCAGAACCATAAATAAAACTATTAAGTTTGAGGGCTATTGAACTCAATTTTCCAGAGAGACAGATTTTTCAGCAGTTATTGACCTTTGGGTTAAAGGTGCGCAAAAAAAAACTATTTTACCAATGCAACATTGCAACGACTGATTGTGACTAGCCAGCATAAAAAATAGTCTTATTTGTTTTTTGATAACCTTATTATTAATAGGACTACCAGACTCTAAAGCGTGAGTGAAACATTTTTATAGCAACAATCACTGAATTATTAAAAAAAAACACTCAAAAATCCATCCCCCAGGAGGCCCAATGTGCAACATGGGGCGGCCCTCCTGTGGGCTCACCACCCACAGAGGGTTTCATTTGCCTGACCAGCCAGTCCCTACATGCTTTGACAGACAACTTTTCAAAGACGTAAGGGTCTGGGATCAGAGCGCCGAGTTTCAAATTCGAGGGCGGGCTTCCCAAGTGCGGAGTCAAATGATTTTGTTGTATAACTTTGAACAACAAAATCGTCGTCTCTGTCTTTGGTTTCGGACCCTTCTGTCACAGTGGAACGACAGGAGTAGATTGTCGTCCTTGGGTAAGACACTTCACTCACATTGCCTCAGTGTCTGGGGAAGTGGGTATTAGATTGTAAAGCGCTTTGAGTGCCTGGAAAGACATAAAAGCGCTGTATAAGTAGACCATTTACCATTTACTCCTCAGCCCCCCCGATCGATGCAGCGTCTGCGATGGTGCAATCTCTGTATCAAACCATTGTGGTGAAGAAGGAGCTGGGTCAAAAGACAAAGCTCTCCATTTACCAGTCAATCTACGTTCCTCCGCAGGGTGGCTGGGTGATTCCTTAGAAATAGGGTGAGGAGCTCAGTAACAAGGAAGGAACTCGGAGTAGAGTCACTGCTCCTCCACGTCGAGAGGAGCCAGCTGAGGTGGCTCAGGTATCTGTTTTGGATGCCTCACGGACTCCTCCCTGGGGAGGTGTTTCGGGCACGTTCCACCTGGAGGAGACCTCAGACCCAGGACAGGCTGGAGGGACTATGTCTCTCCACTTCTTGGATTACAGTGGTACTTACAGTGGTACTAAGAGTGGTACTAACAGTAAGTGTAAGGAATTGAATGTAAGATTTACTTTCAGTAAAAATCAGAATACACTTGAACATGTTTACCTTCTGTGACACATATACAGTAGCTCATGTTTATCAAATCTCTAATCCAAATCTAACGTACAGTTCTGTTAAACCACTACAAACCATCAGTTTACTTAAATGTCCTCATAAAGTACAGGCATTATACCATACTTA
The DNA here is from genome assembly GCA_038363315.1 of Mugilogobius chulae. Lineage (NCBI taxonomy): Eukaryota > Metazoa > Chordata > Actinopteri > Gobiiformes > Gobiidae > Mugilogobius > Mugilogobius chulae. The sequence continues at coordinate 29,511,132 of CM076402.1, forward strand.
CTTACTTACATGAAAACCACAAAAAATCTATTACGAAAATTTGTTCGTAATTTGGAAAAATTGGGCTTAAAATCGAGCCAAAACTCCTGAAGTGTGCAGAAGGCTTAAAGGTGATTTATGAAGGCTCAAATTTCTTAAGCAGCTCATGAGATAAAACGCAGAAGCTTTTGTAAATATAAGTTTTGTTTACAAGAACAACTGAATTGCATACAGTATATCCACATTTTTGTGACCACAAGAACTTGAAGAGATAATAGATATATTACATTTTTCATAAACAACAGTACATGTGAGCTGGAGGTAGGTTTGTGTCCGAGCTCACCCCTCCTGAGGGTTACAGTTGTTTAAGCACAAAGCTTCATGTTTTCTCAGTTCTGCTCATTTACTTGACCTGTACTTGCCATTTGTCTTACAGAATAAACAGAACAGAGGAGGAGTATGTGAAGCTGTTCAACTCCATTAATGGGTAAGTTCTAACCTGGCTCACACCTGATTGATCTGTTTTAAACTCCAATTTACGTTCTTCCACATTGTCCATATGGAACTTCCCCCGCTGAGAGCGTCTGGGAAAAGGTTGATGTTTAATGAAACTTGAGCTGAGTGGGCATGTGGCCTACCTTAACTTGTGCTTCAAGAGTGCATGACAGGTTTGGCTACATTTTAGTAAAACATAAACATGACATTTTGCTTGTTTTTACACAATTCAATTGTAAATATGACATATGTGGAGGGGAATCCACAAGTGCAACCACATTGTAAATCAAAATCAACATACATAACACAGGAGTGACAATGTGACAAATTATTGTCACATTGTCACTTTGGGCCGAGTTGTGTTGAAGCAAAAGGATCTCCTCATGATCCACAGCAGAGCCTGGATCTGGCACACTTCAGAGACCTGGACTGGTTTATGTTGGACCTGGTTTTACCATTAATCAAAGACTCTCAATAAAAAGAAGTGTAGACCCCTTATATATTTTTTTTATGCTGGCATCTATGCAAAATTGATGAAAATTTGGGCTCAACACTGACTAGCATCTGTTTGGTGTGTGAAGGGTTGAGCATTGTATATTTCTGTCTGAATGTTACAAAAAAAATCATATTAATAACCAGACGAAAACCAAACATTTATTCAATTAAGAGACTTACAGTATTGTTGGTTATTTTCTATCAAATCAGCGTTTCTTTGTTCATGACACAATTTTATTTACATCCGGACTGTATTCCCTGTTTAATAAAACAACCAAAGACTCAAAAGATTCAAATTAGAAAAGATTTACTTTGATCAAAGGGAAAACAAGCAACGTTACAAAACATTTCTATTCATAATCTAAACCCTACATCTCCATCTTCTTGTGCCTTTGTTCGATGTCCTCAAGTTGGGGTCGCATGTTCACAAAGAAGCAGAGTTCAAGGTGTCTATTTTATTTCTCCTTTTAACATCTTCGTTGATTGGTCGTTCAGTCTTTGGTTCACGACATTTTTGGTTGTCGCCGTCTTTTCTCCAAACCATCCACTGATGATCTCATCCCAGTTGAGACGTAGAAACCACAGTCTGAACTTGAATCGACTTTTAAACCTATAAAAGGTCAGCGGTCTGTGACAGTTCAGAGGTCAATGTAAACCAGTTCTTTGGAATGTTGGTTTGCTTTCTCCAAACACACTAACCTTTAGCCTAGTTCTTACAATGCATGTTATTTACACAGTTTAAACCATTTGAATGATTACAAATAATCAATACACTTAGACTCACAAAGAAAATATTGTTCTAACATCTGTGAAGCACCAATTCAGTTTCGGTACTTTTGGCAAATGGTTTGAGTGTACACCCATTACTAAGCCCATCTGGCGGGATTAGGCTGGCCAGGTTAGGTGAGTTCAGTGCGAGTCAATAAAAGTTACATAGGGACAAACTAGTTTCAGTCATATAATTAGTAGACACACAATCAGCTGCTCTGCTCTGTTACTACAACTCAACAGCGCGACGCCATATTCCTCCGTAGAGGTGACGACACAATCAATTGAACACAATGGCAGAAGTTGCACTTTTATGAATAAAATGAGCTAAAACAAGCTATTTCAACACATGAGCAAAACGGACTTATTGTGTCTTATGAAGCTTTATTAAACAACTTTGCCGATGTGAAATTATATTTCTCAGACTACTTTATTGTTAGGCTGGAAATGCTCCATCAGTTGCCGATGTGACAGACGCGCCTCCACAGAGAACTGAAGTTACAACTTAAATTCAGTGTTATTTATGTAATTTGTCTGCTTTTCTCACTAGTGACATGTAATTTAAAAGAGACGTTTGGTGTCACTAGAGTCTTAAAAGATGCACAAGATCAGGAATCTCTTGTTGAAGTTCACTAGCCGTTAGCATTTTATACACAATTTTTATCTACAATAAAATACTAAAAGGTTTGTAAACTCAACAATATTTTGTAACAAGGCTCTGACCTTTGTAAAATGTGGTCTGTAGGTTTGTACCAGCTGACACTCTCTGGATCTTTCATAACTTGCGTTTTTTTTTAGGGCTAATGCTAACGGCTATATAAACAGGAGAAAGCTCCGGACTAGCTCAGATGCTAAGTGTTCGATAGCATCAGAGTCGGACTTATATGTCTACGGGGTTTCAATCATATGTTATTGTCTATTGAAGCATAGACTTGGACAAGACCAGGCAAACTTAGAAAACATAAAAGATTTCCACCTGTGCACACTAACACCTGTGTCTCTGTTTTAAAATCACTTTTTTTTTTTTTTTTTTGTAACTTTTTATTTGTAACATTTTTTTGAAATAAAAGACTTCTGAGGTCGTGGGAAAGAAAAAAAAAACATACAAAACAATCAAATCAAGTACCGACACTCAATGTGCAGTCCAACCACCTCCTCCAGCGCCTTCTACCTAACTCCTCCTGAAGTCGCAAGGTAAAAGTCATCCTCTCCATAAGCTTGATGTCATCTACTATAGATAAAATGTGTTTATTGTAGGAGGGTGTTTCTGTAGCCAGTTTTTTGTTATAGACTTCATAGCTGAGGCCAGCATAATTTTAAAAAGTATCCAGGTAGAGCACTGTAAAGGAGCAGTTGATGTTAAAGCCCAATGTTTTAGAAATGATATTTGCCACCTCCGACTAGAAAGGTTGAATCAGTGGGCAAGACCAAAAAATGTGTCCGTGGTCTGCAAATTGCTCCCCACATTCTCGGCAGCAGTGAGCAGAGGTCGTGCTAAACTTGGATTTTTGTTTTGGGGTTATGAAGAAGCGAATTAGATTTTTCCAGAAAAAGTCCCTCCAAGTGTTTGAATTGGTAGACGTGAACTGTATTTTCCAGATAGTTGACCACATGTCCTCTGTGATTACAATGTTCATTTCACTAAGTTGTAGAGTCTGTCTTAAGTATGGTCAAACTGTGATATAGTTTACTAATTAAACTTTTAAGACTCGATGCTTTATATGCATTAATAAAAATATTAATCAGTGATGAAATGCCTTTAATGTTATAACTTTGTGTCTTTTTTGAGGTATCTGTAAAAGTCTTTTTTCTCCAAGTCATACATCTTACACAAAGCATCAAAGGTCATAAAGTTGTTTTTTTTCATATGCAGTGCACACAGCGGTGAGACCATGTAATGTCCACGGTCTAAATCTGACATCTTGAGAAGCAGGGAGAAAGTCAGGATCATAGGCTGGCCACCTGAGAAATTTTACCTGCTCCTGGAGCTGTAATTTTTTTTACTTCTAACATTCAAATTCTAAGCGATAAATTGACCCATTGACTTGATGTCAAAGGATGATCATTCTCATTAGCGATGTGGTCAAGCCTGGACTGCATTGGTATGTCAGATAAAGACTGCTCAATTGCTTTCCATTTTGCACAGTAAGATGGGTCACACCAGCAAACAAGTGGCCTCAACTGGGCAGATATATAGTATTCCTGTAGAGAAGGTAGTACCTGCCCCCTTTTTCCTTTGGCAGCTGTAGAGTACAAAATCTGACTCTTGGTCTTTTTTTAAGCCAAATAAACCTGGAGATGTGTTTGTTCCACTCCCTGAATTGTTTATCAGGGACAGGAACAGGCAGGAATAAGAAAAGGTATAGTAATTTGGGAAGGATATTCATCTTAATTGCCAGTAATCTGCTTCCAAATCAAGGGAGAGAAGACTCCAACTATCAAGATCCCTATATATTTCTTGGTTAATATGATTATAATTTCTGTTATATAATTGTGACAAATCTTTAGGCAGATATACCCCTAAATATTTCATGCAGTCAGAATTCCAATTAAAGTTACATTTTGACATCAGATCCTGCTGGGTTGAAAGTTAAATGTTAGAATCTGAGTTTTATGAATATTCAAAACATAGCCAGAATATAAACCATACAGTTTAAGCATTTCCATTAAAATTGGCAAACCAGAGTCAGGTTCTGTGATCGTTATCAAAACGTCGTCTGCATATAAACACACTTTATTCTTCTTCTCCTATTCGAATACCCTTCAACTCACTTCTCTGTCGTATAAATTCAGCTAGCGGTTCAATAAATAAATTGAATAAATTGGGCTTCCAGGGCAGCCTTGCCTGCATCCACGTTGCAGTTGTATAGAGTTAGAAAGGCTACCGTTTACCTTTATTCTTGCTGAAGGGGAAGAATAAAGGGCTCGAATACATTGTATAAACCAAATCCAAACCTTTTCATCACCAAGTAAAGAAACTCCATTGAACCGAATCAAAAGCTTTTTCCGCGTCGAGGCTGAGAATTACAGAGGTAATTTTTTTGTGATTGATATGTTCAATAATATGTAGTGTTCTTCTATGTTATCTTGAGTCTGTCTTGTCCCCACTCATTATTACTGCTAACTGCTAACTTTTTAATCAGTTCTGGGTTCTTGAATCTGGGGAATCCAGGGCTTTCGCCGAGAGTCCGTCTCTAAGCGTCCATACCGTGTACCGCGTCACCGGAAGTCCCCTTAAAATCACTTTTGATCTACATGGTGCCTCACACTCTGATGACTTTCAGCCTCATGCTCTCTGCACACACTGGACCAGCACACATCAAACACATAAAACCCTACAGTCAATGCTATTTTGTTAGTATCATCTTGCACATACTACCATCTTACGATGCAACATTAATCAAATCATTAGTTTGCTCCAAGGATCCATTTGAATCCATTTAAGTTCTAATTTGAGCTCAGAACCCTGTAATCTCCTAAAATCAAATCGTCTGTGTGCTGTTACAGGTTACTGCTGCCAGGGGGCAACCAAGACCTCAAAACGTCCCAGTTCACGCGGACAGCAAAGATTTTCTACAAGCTTGCAATAAAGGTACTCATCTTTGAGTTCGAATGCAATTATAATTCATGCTATTGTCGTGTGTTCTTATAGGATCACTGATTTTATTATCAGTATTATCATCAAAAATCAACTTTTTTACTTTGAACAAGCTTGCATGACCACAATATGAATTTGTCCCACAGGAGGCTTGCTCATGTTTGTTTCTATGGTAGAGGTTTGTAGGCCTATAGCTGTTGTTTTGTTGTTGTTGTTGTTGGTGTTGTTTTTTCGCATTATGACATAAAAATGTATTTTTTATTGTCCCAAAGTAGGTCTTCCGGTCTCAGATTGACATAGGTTGTTACATCCGGTGGTGTAGTTGCCATAAATGCAATGGACATCAGACGATGGACTTTGGACAAGTCCTGATACAATACTCTTTAAAAAATGACGTATAAATATCGTATCATGAGCACTTTTCTAGTCCTTTTTGCGTGGCTTTTATACAACGTCTCTATTTAATACTTTTCACAGCGTCAATAGTGGCACTATTTTCTTAGCGTCTTTAATAGACCCACTCGATCTCACAAGAAAGCGTACATATACCACGACATTACAGGACATTGTGTATGATTAGCACAATTTCACTGCTTTTTGACGTAATATCACAATCCCATTTCATTTCTATGGTGGTTGTAAAGTTGTGTTCTTATGTATGAATATTATCAAAATACTTTACCTAATCTGAATTTATTCCACGGCGTAACAGAAGTACGCAAGAAAGGCGTTGTGGTACATGTGCGCTTTTTTGTGAGACTGTTTGTATAGACAGGTGTTTTGGTTGAAGCCACGTCAGGACATATTCTTTGGGTTTTTTAACAGTTAAGTTTAGGTCTGAAGTTACACAAATGGGTATAGGAGCCTGGAGTTGGTTGGGATTAGGATTTTTGTTAATATTTATTCATTCATTCATTCATTTATTGGTTTTGCTCATCACCATATACATGGTATGGGGCACAAAACAAATCAAAATACGTTCACTGACAAAGTAATATATAGTACATTTTTGTACATTTCTAGACATATATGACAGTAAGAAATAATTCATTTATAAAGACAAAGGACTCCTTTTAGAAAGGCACCTAATCTACACAACATTTTGGTCTTTTGTGACTGAAATAACGATATTATTTTATATTTTGGAACATTCTTCAAGTGTAACATAGGAAGATATTTCTCTCGTAACAACATTACACAGTTATTTGTACAGACAGACATGACATGATATTCGTCACCAACTCCACCTTCATTGCACAGATGACAGATTCTTAGACATCTCTCAATGCCATTGTACCGGCCAGTGACTTTAGGAATTCTTGTGTTGTTTGTTCTAAAGTTACAGATAGCTTGCCTATATCCAACATTTTCACATAGAAGATACTTCTCAAATTTGTATTCCTGCTTTATCTCTGTATAAAAGTCACATGAAGACATGTCCATGAGCTCACTGTGCCAATGTTGAATATGTTGGTCTTTTAAAATTCGCTCAACAGTCAATTTGAGCCAATGAGAGTTGCTAAATGTTTGAGAAGTCCAAATGTATGACAGTCCACAGTCGTCCAAAATGGTCTTTACCTGGTGTAGCCATGGGGAGTGGAATTCACCTGTAATATAAAGATGGTGCAGATGGGTGTACATCATTTTTGTAAATTTTACCTCCTTGCTTTGCACAATTCTACCCCAATATCCAATAATATGTTTTTTAATTGTTATTTGAATAGGGAATCGACCTAATTCACCATACACCATATTATTACAGGTGGACATTTTCACTTTAAGAACATATTTCAAAAAACGTAGGTGTAATTTTTCAAGTAGGTCTATTTTCTCAAATCCCCAGACCTCACAGGGCATACAACATAACAGGTGTGACCAACTTGTCAAAGAGCTCTAGGGTGACATCTAGTGGGAGATTGTACTTTCTGGTTTTAGCAAGAACAGCAAACATTGCTCGTGTGGCTGCATCATTTAAATCTTTGATTGCAAGCTTAAAGGACCCATTGTGTTTAAATATAAGTCCTAAATATTTAAAATATGGTACAATTTCTAATGGACTTCCATTACATGAAAAATTAATCCTGCCTTTTACTTTTCTTGGTCCAAATACAATAATTTTCGTTTTTTCGCTGTTAATTTTTAACTTCCACTTATTACAGTATTCACACATTACATCTATAGCTTTCTGTAAGCCCAGCTTTGTTGTGGACATTACTATTGTGTCATCGGCATATATCAACAGTAAAAGTTTCATGTACACATCAATAACTGGGTCTTCTATTTTAATTTGAGTGCAGCCATTCTGCAACAGGTATGATTCTAAATCATTAATGAAGAGTGCAAAGAGCATCGGTGACAGGTTTTCACCTTGCCTGACTCCTTTCATACTAATAAAGTACTCTGATTGAATTCCATTGGCGTATACACATGATTTTATATTTTTGTACATATTTTTAACAACTTCCAAAAATTTGCCTTTAATACCAGACTTTATTAGCTTATACCACAATGCGTTTCGCCACACAGAGTCAAATGCCTTGCTATAATCAATAAAAGCGCAAAACAATCTTTTTTTGTTGTGAAGATATAGGTCTATGATATTTTTCAAAAGAAATATGTGATCAACAGTTGAATAATTTTTTCTAAAACCTGCTTGATTTTCACTCAAAATTGAGTTTTCTTCACAGAAACTACACAATCTATCATTTAACACATTTGTAAATAGTTTTCCAAGACAGCTGAGGAGGGTGATCCCTCTGTAATTATTACAGTCCTTTACGTCTCCTTTATTCTTATAGATAGGGACAATTAGTCCTAAAAGCCAATCCTCAGGGATGACCCCAGTGTCTAGGATTCTATTAAATAAGGTAGTATAGATAGGCAGAAAAATGTATACTGTGCTTTTAATGTATTCATTAATAACTCTATCAACACCTGCTGCCTTTCCAGATTTTAGTTTTTGAACTGCTCTTTTAATTTCATGTTCTGTAAAGCCTTCATTTAAAATGCTGTTATCGATTACATCCTCGTCAGGAACTGCTTCACTACATTCCTGTATTGGCAAATCATGCTCGGTAGGATCCTCAAAATATTCCCGAAGTACTTCTATCGGAATTTGACAATGTTCTTTTTGTTTATTTGATTGGTTCAATTTTTTCCAAAAAAGCTTTGGGTTATTAGATTTTAAACCAGAGAGCTCTTTGTTGAATTTCTTTAAGTAATTTTTTTAGATTCACTAGTGTCTTTTTGTATTCTTTACATTTTTTGTTCAGCTGTTTGATACTAGCTTCAGTCTTTTGTTTAGTTTGCATTCTTTTTGCACGATGATATAGTTGTCTCTTTTGTCTACATTCTTTATTGAACCATTCTGTATTTCTACGTTTACCCTTTTTTTTTTTCATTGGATTTGTCTTAAAAGTCTTTTTTGCACTATTCAACATAATTTCACATATTCTATTTGTAATTGAGTCCACTGACATATTATCAATATTTTGAAACAGTTCATTTATCATTGCACTATCTATGTTGTCAACAAAAACTTGACTTCTTTCATTTTTCCATTTACCAACATGCAATTGTTTCTGTGTGCTAGTCATTTCTAGCAGATGTGGTTCAACATTGACATCAACATTTGTATCCAATATGGTTTCCACCAGACAGTGCTTGTCAGAAAATAGTGGATCAAAATCGTGCACATAAAAATCACTTACTTTACTTAAAATAAACGGTGAACCAATCATATAATCAATAACACTGTTTTCATTTGTAGTTGCTTTTCCTAGGTCAATGTCCCTGCCACACCTGCCATTTAGTAGTATACAAACTGAGAGTCCTTTGCACATATCCAGTAAGGCCTTTCCATAGTTACCATAATCTCTATGTCTGTCATGTGATTTTCTCTGTAGTGGGAGGTTAAACTTCTCTAACTGCTCAGGCACTGCCACACAACCTTCAATAGCCTCTAGGTCTCCCACAGCAAAATCTACATTCTCCTGAATGTGTGCGTTCAAGTCTCCACAGATCAAGATATAATTGTTATCAGCATTGTTATTTAGAATAATCTGGGCTAATTCATCAAACAAATAAATACTTGAATATCTAGTTGTAGGCGGAGGAATGTACACAGCCAACAATAACAAATCTTTGTCAAAATGCAATAATTGCTTATTTATTTTTACACATACGCAAATATCACTGTTTATTTTCTTTTCAACACATTTTTTAATTATCTTTTTGCTTACAGCCATTATTACCCCTCCAGATCTCCAGTTGGTTACTTTGTGCCTGTTGCTGACAAATAAGTGAAAACCAAAAGAGTCAAATTTTTCTCTCAGATCAGGAATGTCAACATCATCAGTTTTAGTCTCAATGAAGCAAAGAATATCATAGTTTGAAAACAAATCAACGAAATCAGGGGTATCAATCTTACTTTTGATTCCGCAGACGTTAAGTGTGCATATTCGCAGCCCTGGATGTTCCTGGCGGGTCACGTTTAATGACTTTACTCCTTTTTGTGCTCCATCTTGCTCCTATAGATCAATTCCAAAGGTTTTATAATCCACATCATCCAAGCCGATTAGGAACAAGTCATCAGGGTTGTTTATAGTCAAATATCGGCCCTCATATTTACAAATAACCCTACCCTCTCTGATAAAGGTATGTTGACATTTCTCCTTGGCGATCTTGAGCAGTTTATATCTCAAACGTGTCAGGTCGTCACAGATGAAGATATTCTTGTAGGCATCATTGCTCCTCAAAACTGACTTATTTTTCATTAGATCCGTTTTTTTTCTTCTACTCACGAATCGAATAATGACAGGTCTGGTCTTCCCTTGTTTCCTTGATCCACCAAGCCGATGCGCTGTGGAAATATCATGCTCTTTGATGTTTGCACCCGCAGCCGCGGCCAACTTGCACACCTTCTCCACAAGTAAATCCTCCGGTTCATCTCCATTTGGCTCCTCATCAATCCCACTGATGCGTACATTTTCTTTACGACTGTATTGCTCCAGCTCGTCCTCTTTAAAGCGGCTCTCCAGTATGTTCCTGTTGAGTCTGTTACTGTCCACAGTCGACAGTAACTGCTTCTGTACCGCTTTTACGATTGCTGGAACGGCAGCTTTGATTGTAATCAGAACAATCTTAGTCAGTTCTTCGGTTCCAAAGTCACTTAAAATAGTGTCAGTTTCTGCCTCGACTGCTGCCATTATGTCTGTATGCAGCACTTCTTCTTGGCTTTCTCCTCGCATATTTCGTATTACTGCATCCTCCGCATCACTTGTAGCAAATCTGTTTGACAGAAATGTTCCGGGTCTTTGCGTTTTTGGTCTGGCCCCTTTTGGTGAATCCTGCGCTCCGCCGCTAGCAGCACCACCCCGGCGGTAGCCAGGGCGGCTAGCTGACGGATCTGCTGTTTTGCCGTGCGTAATCTGGTACGGCCGTGCTCAGGATCACTTCATTCTGGGCCTCCTGGCAATCCTCCAAGGTACGTGCCCCAGGCAAGTTCTTTTCGCATGTATCTTTCGTGTGAGTCTTTGCCGATCGCGTACCTGAAGCCATTTCGCTCCTGTCCGCTGGTGAAGAGCCCAGTCGCCACCCGAAACAAAGTTCAACAGACTCTTTGTTTTATCCCAGGAAATTGCCTTGTAGGCTCCAAGAACAATCTTCCACTAATCTTCCACACAGTGCGTTCTGATGTTTAAGAAGTATATGTAGATGATATTATATTCCTTTGTCAGCGAGCAGACAATTTAGAAATAACACATCATCCACCATTGAAATGAACTAGGGCAGCAACACAAATGTGGTATGCATACACATTTTAATGAGATAAGGTTGTATAGTATTGGTATAAGTGTTGTTTTTTTATTGATATTAGTATTAGTATTGGTAATAGTAGTAGTATTAGTATTATAAACAGTGAGCCAACAGTCTTTTTCATTCATTCAATAGATCCAATAGGGAGGACCCTTGCAATACTTTAGTTCCTACATACTGTATTTCTTGGCCATCTTGGTCTTTTGTCTTTTCCAAGTCTTTTAAATCAAAGCAGAAACACTTAAATGGTGAACCAAGTGCATCTCTCTACTTTTGTGAAAATGGATTGAGGATTCTACAGAAGAATGTATTTTTCTGAGATGAGATCTGTTGCCATTCAAGAGTGATTTGCTCAAAGATTTTCACACCTTTATCTCATCTATTTTTCAGGCAAATGCTATGTTTAGTGGACTGAACGCATGTCTACAGCTTGATCTGTAATTTGTGTCTTAAAAATCTGCTTCTGTTCATATTTTAAAGGCACTTTATGTACAATTTTGATTTGAGATTTGATAAACATGACCTATGTGTCACAAATACAAGGTCAACATGTCCAAATATGCTGTTATTTTTACTGAAAGTCATTGTAAATCTTATTGAACATGAACTCAGTGAACATGATGTTCATTTGCTGGTGGTTCCATTTGGTGTTTTGCTTCTCAAGAGGATTATCCAATCAGAAAGCAGAATGAGCCTCACATGACTCTCTCAGTTGGGTTGCCAGTTTGGTTTCTTAGAACCTGAAGTTAATTTTGAACCATGAGTCAGGAACATGTTTGAGTTTGAACTGATGTTGCAGCAGGACACAACACAACTGTCCAGTGTTGTCAAGTCCTCTTCTGAATACTGACATTTGGTTTCTTAATTTGGAAGATCTTGTGCACGTTGACAGTCATGGATTGCGATTAATTAAGATTTCTTCTCAGTGGATATTGATATCATAATTACAGTGATTTTGTGTGTGCATATTTTAGGTTTGATTCACGAATGTGTACCCATTCAAGACAGAAAGTTAGACTTTTAGCATACATAGTCTGAAGTCACTTGTTTTGGGCTTTTTTTTCAAAGGCTAGGTCGCCTGTGACTTTCTGAAAATCTGGCAACTAGTGATGACCAAATGAAGTCTTATGAGCCGGTGCCTCGCAAATTGCTTCATTTAATCCAAGTCAATGTGGTCATAAATGTAACAAACATTAAATGGTGCAGTGTCATTAACCAAATAAAACACTGTTTTACTGAGACAATCACTCATTTAAGGCTTTGAAAAGATATGTTATTTATGTGTTCATGTCTGTAGCCTACTTATAAAAATATTCTGCGGTGTCTATGTTGAGTCACAAGTGAGGCTCAAACTCCCAACCTTCTACATGACAAACCTTCAGTCTACCACAAGTAGTACCACACGGCGACCACAAGTAATAGCTGAGCTCTGTTATGTACCCAATCGTGTTAATGCATTTGTCAGGCTACATACTTTTGTTGAAAGTGGGGAAGCTCCACTTTAAAATGAAACTTTGATTTCCATGCATCGTTTCATATTAAACAGGTTTCTATATAATTAGACCAGAGTCTGCAGCATGTGTCGCTTTAGTACAGCTTCGCTAATATGAAGCACTTTCTGAACCACCTCTGCCAAATGGTGCCTTGAAACAACCACGATGTCTCTTGCTGGAAACGCACACGTTACAAGCTTTGCAAAAATCGTACCAAAAAACCTTTAACTGTTGGCAATAGGTTGGCTCATTTAGCCAATGAACTTCTGATAACCTACACACCACAATAAGTGTGTTAAACAGGCCATATTGTGTAGGTTAAAACAAACTAAAACCTAGAAAGATTATTTTACATGTAAAAGCAAAACGATAAATAATGCAAATGATGTAGATAAAGATGACATAGACATGAAAGCAGTGTTGTGTGGGAGCGCGTTAGTGAAGCGACACTGTAAATGAAGTGATGACATCATCTTCCCAAAAGCAAAGCTTCACATTCATAGATCACGTGGTTTTAGGCCAAACTGAAGCAAGCCTCGAAGCAGGGCTTCATTAGACACGCCCCTGTTACTCGGTATAAGCCCCGATGCATCGACTTTAAAAGGCCCATCACTAACCAGGACACAGACACAACTGTCTGTGATAGGCTCATGCAGTTGTTTCTACACAGTTCTCATGAGACTCCACCCACAATGTGTAGAAATGTGATTCTGGGATCAAACCATGACAAAGAGTTAGGCGTCTGAGAAAGTGATTTTCATGTTATTACCCATGATTCATAGCAAACCTTGTTCCTGATTGGTCAGCAGCTTCAAATTTTCAATGTGTGGGCTCTTTTCACTTTCTGGCAAGTTCATCTGTGATTGTAATATTTTATTTAAAACCACTTGCTGTGCATCTTTCGTACGGTTGCTATAGTTTTTTAACTGCAGTTGTGGTAATAATTGTCTTCTCTTGTGCTCTTCAGGCCAACGATGCAGGAGACTACTTCCCCGTGTGGGGCACATGTCAGGGCTTCCAACAGCTCAGTATGCTGACGGCAAACAAGAACCTGCTGACACACACAGACACTAAGGGAGTGACTCTGCCTCTCACCTTCAGCCCGGGTAAGCTGCTCTGTGTGTCTGTCTGTTTAACTCTACTTAAAGATGGGGTACCTCATTTTCTTACTTACTGTGTTTGTTTTTCAGATCTCCAGACAAGTCGGCTGTTCAGACACTTCCCAAAGACCTTCTCCACGCGCTGTCTCAAGAAAACATCACCATCAATTTACACCACTGGAGCATCTCTGTTCAGGTCGCACAATTATTCTCTTTTAAGATGTATTTATTTTATTTTATTTATTTATTTTATTTTTTGCAATAAAATAATCGTTGAAGAAATGAATGAAACAAAGCAAAGAAAAATATCTTCATTGGGACAAGCCTTGGATCCAGCAAACTGTGATGAGTGGGTCTGGTCACCACTACCCCCGCCTGCATTTCAAATCAACTCCACAACGTACAGTCCAATCAGATTAGTTTATTTACGTGACGCAAATGAAACAAAAGGAGCTGATTGGTTTTCTGTCATTTAGACCAAAGTTCACTCTCTTCACATTGAAATCGTTTTTTTGCTTCGCTCATTGATTCTGCAGAAATCTGCCACGTTTTTCAGTTCCATGTGATATTTTTTCGGTAGCACTTTAAAAGACCTCCACGGTACCTACCAGTTAAGTACCGTGTCACTTACTAGTAACTAACAGTGACACTTACTAGTACTTACTCTGGTACTTACTGTGGTACTTACACTGGTACCTAGAGTGGTACTTTGAGTGGTACTTGTACCAGCAGTTACTGGTACATACCACTGGTAGTTACTGGTACTTACTGTGGTAATTACACTGGTACCTGCAGTGGTACTTTGAGTGGTACTTGTACCAGCAATTACTGGTACATACCACTGGTACTTACTGTGGTACCTACAATGATACTTTGAGTGGTACTTCTACCAGCAGTTACTGGTACATACCACTGGTAGTTACTGGTACTTACTGTGGTACTTACACTGGTACTTACACTGGTACTTGTACCAGCAGTTACTGGTACATACCATTGATAGTTACTGGTACTTACTGTAGTACTTACACTGGTACTTAATGTGGTACTTGTGTCAGCAGTGACTGCTACTTACAGTGGTAACTATTAGTACACTTACCACTTTTAATAATTTGTGGCACACACATATGTTTCAGTGGTGGTATTATTGGTACTAAATTAAAAGTAGAGCTTATAAATTATGAATAACAACAAAATGCAAATGTTAAAAAAACATCAATGTCTTTATTTATGTCACAACAATATTGGGTATTGACAAATACCAAATTAATTATTTGTTTCAGTAAACAAAACAACAGAAAACAATTTACAACAATCTTAGCTTAATTCCAACATTTATAGACAAATACCATGATACATAATGGTAAATAGTGGTACTACAATGGTACTTACTACAGTAGTTGACAGTTAACTGCTGGTAACAACGTGACCTGTTCTAAAGTGACACATACTGGTACTTTAGTGGTACTTACTACAGTAGTTGACAGTCAAATACTAGTAACAACGGGACCTGTTCTAAAGTGACACTTACTGGTACTTGAGTGGTACTTACTACAGTAGTTGACAGTCAACTACTGGTAACAACGGGACCTGTTCTAAAGTGACACATACTGGTACTTCAGTGGTACTTACTACATTAGTTGACAGTTAAGTACTAGTAACAACGGGACCTGTGTTAAATAGACACAAACTAGTACTTGAGTGGTACTTACTACAGTAGTTGACAGTCAACTACTAGTAACAACGGGACCTGTTCTAAAGTGACACATACAGGTACTTTAGTGGTACTTACTACAGCAGTTGACAGTTAAGTACTAGTAACAACGGGACATGTTCTAAAGTGACACATACTGGTACTTCAGTGGTACTTACTACAGTAGTTGACAGTCAACTACTAGTGTGACCGGTAGGGTCTTGCACATGCCCTGAGTGGGAGTTGAACCCGGGTCTCCTGCGGGGCGGTCGACCGACAAACTCATTGAGCTAAAGAGAACGCTTCCCTCAGCCCAGTTTGCCGGTCAGATCTTATAGCTGAGGGGAGTGAGTTTATCCCCACCACTACCACACACTTCTCCAACTTGGTACCTCGTGTGGGTTAGTAGTTGACTGTCAACTACTGTAGTAAGTACCACTCAAGTACCAGTATGTGTCACTTTAGAACAGGTCCCGTTGTTACTAGTAGTTGACTGTCAACTACTGTAGTAAGTACCACTAAAGTACCAGTATGTGTCACTTTAGAACAGGTCCCGTTGTTACTAGTAGTTAACTGTCAACTACTGTAATAAGTACCATTGTAGTACCACTATTTGCCATTATGTATCTTTGTATTTGTCAATAAACGTTGGAATTAAGCTAAGATTGCTGTAAATTGTTTTCTGTTGTTTTGTTTACTGAAACAAATAATTACTTTGGTATTTGTCAATACCCAATAACATTTGCATTTTGTTGTTATTCATAATTTATAAGCTCTACTTTTTTAATTTAGTACCAATACTACCACCACAGAAACATATGTGTGTGCCACAAATTATTAAAAGTGGTAAGTGTACTAATAGTTATCACTGTAAGTACCAGTCACTGCTGACACAAGTACCACATTAAGTACCAGTGTAAGTACTACAGTAAGTACCACAGTAAGTACCAGTAACTATCAGTGGTATGTACCAGTAACTGCTGGTACAAGTACCACTGTAGGTACCAGTGTAAGTACCAGTGTAAGTACCACAGTAAGTACCTGTAACTACCAGTGGTATGTACCAGTAACTGCTGGTACAAGTACCACTCAAAGTACCACTGTAGGTACAGTGTAAGTACCAGTGTAGTACCACAGTAAGTACCAGTAACTACCAGTGGTATGTACCAGTAACTTCTGGTACAAGTACCACTCAAAGTACCACTGTAGGTACCAGTGTAGGTACCAGTGTAAGTACCAGTGAAAGTACCAGTGGTATGTACCAGTAACTTCTGGTACAAGTACCACTCAAAGTACCACTGTAGGTACCAGTGTAAGTACCAGTGTAAGTACCACAGTAAGTACCAGTGGTATGTACCAGTAACTGCTGGTACAAGTACCACTCAAAGTACCACTGTAGGTACCAGTGTAAGTACCACAGTAAGTACCAGTGGTATGTACCAGTAACTGCTGGTACAAGTACCACTCAAAGTACCACTGTAGGTACCAGTGTAAGTACCACAGTAAGTACCAGTAACTACCAGTGGTATGTACCAGTAACTGCTGGTACAAGTACCACTCAAAGTACCACTCTAGGTACCAGTGTAAGTACCAGAGTAAGTACCAGAGTAAGTACTAGTAAGTGTCAATGTCAGTTACTAGTAACTGACACGGTACTTAACTGGTAGGTACCGTGGAGGTCTTTTAAAGTGCTACCATTTTTTCTATATTTTTCATGTTTTTTTTTGTTTTGTTTTTTGTCGTAAGCAGCCATGTTGGTTTTCATACGGGAGACAATGCATGTCCCTTATTGGCTAAATTCTCTGTCAATCACACCCGATAAAATCCGCAAAAAGGGATACAAGCTGTGCCATTAATCAAAAAATTGAGAGATCGAGATCAAATCAAACTGAATCGTCAATTATTTTGAAACTTGAACCAGAATAACTAATATACTGCATATAGTTTCAAAAAAAATCTAATATGGAACATATTAAAAGTTTTAGTTTTGTTCATGTTCATTAATGGCATTTTTCATTTGGTTTTGAAAAGGTTAAACAAAATCGAATCGAACATTGAGATCGATCAATATGAGAAAAAATCGTGATCATATTTTTTGCAAGATCGCCCAGGCCTAATACAAGCAGGTGGCAGACTCTCCAGAAAAGTGTCATTAGCCCTGTTTCCATAGGCCTGGTTCGGTACGGTCTTGTGCAAAGCTCACTTCAGTCCCTCTTTTAAGCTCAATGGCCACTGTTTCCCGCCTAAGGTCCAAAGTTACTGGGATAGGCTTCAGTCAAGTGGTAGAAAATAAATAAATGAATGACTGCGACTGACGACTGACTGACTGACTGGACAAGAGAAAACAGATTCAGATGAAAACCCAACACGGAAAAGAGCAGATAGAAACTAGGGGTTGCACGACTACTGATTTTTAGTAGTCAACTAGTTAAGAGCGTCAGTCGCGTCGGCTCCGACTAGTCGATGACGTCATTACCAAAAACAGATATCCAAAGGCACGATGATTTTGGCCGGGCAATTGTTAGAAACAGCTTATAAAGAAGAAAAAAAACTAAATAAGCCGATTTGTGTGAGTGCGAGGGGCGGAGGCTTGGATCCAGTCTGCCCACACTCACCACTCAGCTTTGGGACGTTTGGTCAGTGCGTTTTGAACAGTGAAGGAAACACAAATCCACCTGAAGCCCTGGTTCCACACACATCACTATCACTCTTTTCCCCTCGTCTCCTTCTCCCACAAACCGCGCTGTAAAACTTTCTAAGACCAAAGACCAGTGTGGATCCACAGACTCAGGTCCAGGCGGACGATGTGTGCTTGGAGAGGCTGGCCAAGGCGCGTAGGAGCGAACGGTCTGAGCGCTTTGAGCCGGGGTGCAGCGTGCTCCAGGCGCCTGTGCGCTTGGTTAGACGGAGCGAACAGTCCGAGAGCTTTGAGCCGCTCGGCTATACAACGCGCTGGCTAGACAAAGCGTTTTGGGACGGACAGTTCGTGCGTTATTGGAGTGGAGCCGGGGTCGCGCTCAATAGTGGAGCCGATGTCGTGGCTATGAAGCGGGGTAGTCTACAGCGGCTCCAGTTCAAGAGAAGGGAAAGCATGGGCGAAAAAAACGGGGAGAGACGAGAACGCCGAAAAACCTCTGATTTATTTAAATACTTTAGCTTTTTCTGAATCTGATTTTTTCTTCGACAGTCGACTACCTCTCAAAGTAATTGCGGGGGACCTTTATAGTCCTCGGTGCAAGCCCTGCAAGAAACATAAAATAATGTTCCTCAGTGAATCAGAATCACTCAGATCGTCGACAGAAAGAAAAGGTATAATTCAGGTACAATTTAAATTTATTCATTTAGAAAAACCTGTGGTATGCGAGTGATGTAGCAAACTCTCAGGAGCCTGGACCTGCAGTAGAAACACTCACCATGAGAGACCCAAACCTTTCCAAACTGAGGGATCCGGCTAATGGAAACATGGCGATTGTGTAATCTATCTCAAGAGCTTTGTTTGACTCATTATACTATTATCTGCAGAACTACATCAGAAATGCCGAGCTCAAGAGGTTTTACAAGGTTCTGTCCACAAACACAGACGGGAAGGTAGAATTCATCTCCACTATGGAAGGTAAGAGACCACAAATACTCACTGGAAACTTTGGAGAATTTGCTGAGTACTTTTTTAGCAGCAGATTCTGTTTGAAGGTTTCATGAAAGGAAATTATATTTTTTCTCAAGCGGAATTAACAAAACGTGATTTCTCGGATTAAGTTTGACCAACCAATATATTTAGTCGGGCCCAACGTTGCAACAACAGTTGTCTCTGTGGACTTCACAAGATTTTTGATTTACCAAGTAGAAATGAGGTCAATAATTCAAAGCAGATTGTCTTATTCACAGCAAACAGGCAAATGGATAAATGTTCTAGAACAGGGGTGTCAAACATGCGGCCCGGGGGCCAAATGCAGCCCCTGAGATTATTTTATGTGGCTCCTAGGATGATTTCTGATTACAGTGGTCCCTCGTTTATCGCGGGGGTTAGGTTCCAAAAATAACTCGTGAAAGGCAAAACCCGCAAAGTAGTGATCTTCATTTTTTACCAATAATTTCCGTTGATTACCTGCCTGGTTCTGATGTTTAGTGTCTTTTGTAAAAATGCGCTGAACACAAGATTCACCGCAAGATACAACAGCGTGCAGTGACGCTTAAAGGCTCGTGCAGACAGGATGCGATGAGCGTAAATGTCGCTTGACACTCTAGCGAAGTCACAACACGCTCCTCAAACACATCTCTGAACTACACAAATGACGTTCCAGGTGAACAAACTTATTATCGTAACTACGAGCTCAAAGAGTCAAATCCTCACCTGGAGAAACGTCCAGCGTCAGGTCAGTTCCCCTGCATGATCCAAACTGTCTAAAGTTTTCTAAAAGAGCTTCTGTGCTATTGCCTGTGAATGCTGTGATGTCACAGGGTCCATAAACGGTGCGATTGAGAGAAAAGCACGCTACAGAGCACGTCTAGACCGCGCACTGTAAAAAAAAAAAAAAAAAAGGAAAATTGCGCTATAAAAATCCACGAAACAGCGAAGCCGCGGAAAGTGAACCGCGATAGAGCGAGGGAACACTGTATTATTGTTGTAAAAAGTGCAAAAGAGAGCCATATAGGCTAGAATGGAAAGAAAAAAAAGTCTATCGAAATAAAAAAAAGCTTCTATTGTTTAGATGTGACTATAAAACCTTACACACAATTTGTCCAAACATTTTTTTCTTTTTTTTTTCTTTGGAAGGGACAATTCAAAACGATGTAATGTAATTTAAAGTAATGCAATATAAAATGTCATGTGTTATATGAAGCTTTTAAAGCCTAATTGTCTTATATGAATTATCATAAATAGGCCTATCATTTAAATGTGTCCCTCGACCAATTCTGACTCCCATCAGTTTGGTCCCCAGCTCCATTTGAGTTTGTCACTTCTGCCCGAGAACATCCTTTGTTCTTAGACCCTTCTTTGGGGCAAGGAAAAACTAAAAAATATCCAGTGAGAAAACTCTAAACCTGGAGGAACCACAGTGAAAGAGAGATCCACTTTCATGAACGTGACTGTGTCTATTTGCAATCCTGCAGTAGAGTTGAAGTCTGTAGAGTCAGAGTCCACTGGCAGAATGAAAACAGCTTTAACACAAAAATGACATTCTAAAACGTTGTTTGTGTGTTGTCAGCCTACCGTTACCCGATCTACGCCGTGCAGTGGCACCCGGAGAAGAGCAACTTTGAGTGGATCGACACACCCGGCATGGTCCACTCTGCTGCTGCTGTCCAGGCCTCCTTCTACACAGCCAGCTTCTTTGTCTCTGAAGGTAAGCGCAAAACGGAGGGAACACGAAAATGAAAAGCTTTAATACCAGGAAAAAAACAACGGCTGTTTGCACTCAAGTTAAGAAAAGAAGGCTTATGTTAGCTAGCTGAATCAAGACAAACATATTGATCCGCTGGTAGATCATTTACTCAAAGTCAAATGTGTTCAAATCATGATAATTAGTTTTTAAAATAAGAATTTAGACTCATTCAGATAATACTTTTTGCAGCGTTTGAATCATAAAACATGTTAATACAAGACAATTTGAGCAGGTCGTGGAGGCGGGGGTTTGAAGACTTGCTTATAGAGTCTGCGTCGCCAGCAGAGTTGACAAGTAACTAAGTATTTTTACTCAAGTACTGTACTTAAGTATCTGTACTTTACTTGAGTATGAAATAATCTGGTGACTTTTTACTTTCACTTCTTACATTTTTCAAGAAGTATCTCTACTTTCTACTTCTACATTTTAAAAACATGTTAGTTACTTTATAAGGCATAAACAGTTTTCTACTTAAAACTTTCTTCTGACAATTCTATATTTATTCCACTATAAAGGTCAGAATAATTACATAAATATATTCCTCTATATTCCTCTCACATCTGGATTATTGCTCAGTAATTTGGTCGAGTGCTTCAAAGAGTGATCTTTCTAAATAACAACTAATCCAGAACAGAGCAGCTCGCCTTGCATTGCAATGTCCATTTAGGACCAGTGTGAGTGTCATGCATGAGAGGCTTTCCTGGTTCACTGTTGAGGAAACCACAGAACCTTTAAGTCTTATACCACAGAAGCCTTTAAGTCTGTTTGCACAGCTTAGGTTCTCTAGTCATCAACATGGTTTTAATACAAGACATGCTTCTCAGGGTCGTTTTACCTTACCACTGCCCAGAACTAATGCTCTGAAAGGAACTGTCTGAACTGGACTCCCTGAATCTTAATTATTCAGGCCAATAAATCTGGCTTTAAAATATTGTTAAAGACACATTTTAAAAACTGCAGAAGTGATAATTGTAAGTGATGCTGATGATGTATGTCATTAATCTTTGGACATTATTTCTGAATATACTGATGTATTGTAAACTGGAACAGGATTGTGTTTATCTTTTGATTGAGTACACTTTTTATAAAATGTAATGTTTTAATTGCAAATTTGATTGTCTGCTTGGACCCCAGGAAGACTAATGGAGATCCAAATAAATAAATAAAAAAATAAATTATATTAAAAAAAAAAAAATCTCTCGCCCAACTCCCAGTCCATTGCTTAACAAACCAACTTTGTGCACTGCAAAAATGCATCTCTAGATTGAATCAATTGTCTTAAAACCTGGATTTTAATCTTTATTTTTGACATTTGTTTCTAGTTTAGATAGTTCTATACTTGATGGACCTATACTATTGATTTTAAGTGATTTTGTCTTGTTTTTTCTATAAATTTGTTCTTATTTCAAAATAGGATCTTGTTAAGATGAAAATTCTGAACTCTAGTCACTTTAGACTAGATTGAATAGCTTTTCCAGGTGGTTGTAATTTTTACAATTTTACTTTAGTACATTTACACAGGTTTACTTTTGTACTTTTACTCAAGTATAGAAGTTTCAGCAGGACTTTGACTTTATCAGAGTCATTTTTTTACTCAAGTAACTGTACTTTTACTTGAGTAGTGAACTTCAGTACTTTGCCATCTCTGGTCGCCAGTTGCTGCATATGAAGCTATTTGATTGGTAGGTGGCTACAGGAGAACCAGTGAATCAGTACGCCGGAAAATCATGCATAAAACCGAAAATGACGGAAAAGCAGCATTTAGCAAGACGTTAGTACGGAAGAGAATGGCTACTATTTGGTCCGAGGAAAACAAAGACAGAGGAGTTGCAGCAACAGCAGTACGAAGACTGGACGGAAATATAAATTGAGCTTAATCTGTGAGGTCAGCATAGAAACACCTGTTCGCCACAGAGTTTATCTTAGGTATGTTTTTTTCTGTCTTTCAGCTCGGAAGAACCAGCACAAGTTTTCCAGTAAACAGGAGGAGAAGAACGCTCTCATCTACAACTATGTTCCATATTACAAACCAAATGACTACTTGTTTGTGCAGCCTATTACTTTGACTGATTTCTGTGTGTAATAAATGATACGTGGATAATACCTTCTGCTCATCGATCATTTTCCCTGCCGGGGTCTAAGCACTTAATATGTTGACATCATAAATATCACAATGGAACTGTTATCTTTCATTATTCCTACATTAATCATTGTGTTCTTGAAGTTTCACCAGGCATTCTGTTACTGGAAATCAAATTCACAAGTTTAAACACATTTACAGCTGTTGCTTTCAGATTCATTATGTAAGTCTTTATAAAGCTGAGTTATTCTTACTGTAAAACCACAAGTTGTGCATGTTACAAACTGTTCTTTTAAATAAAGTTAGACATTTGAATTTTGGTAAATTAAATTCGTCAAGTTATCACATGTCAACATTTATTTAGCTCAACATGTATTGTCAGTACTGTAGTTAGACTTTCTTGTTAGTAATTATTTTAAACAAATTATTGTTAGTAGTACTATTATGTTCTAATAGTAGTAGTAGTAATAGTAGTGGGATAGTAGTAGTTCTAATAGTAGTAGTAGTAGTAATAGTAGTAGGCATAGTAGTAGTAGTTCTAATAGTAGTAGTAGTAATAGTAGTAGGCTAAGTAGTAGTAGGCTTATAGTAGTAATAGTAGTAGTAGTAGCCGCAGTAGTAGTTCTAATTGCTGGGTTTCAGATGACATCACAACATTCTACAGTCCAGTGTTATTTCAATCAGACTGGGGGCAGGTAAAATTATTGTGGTTAAACACAGTTATTTTTGCAATGCAATAGTTTGTTGGTCTAGTCATCCCAAAAATCATCACTTTTTAAATTCATAACTCATTTTTGAATTATTCCATGGCAAAGTCCAATGTTATTATAGGAAAAACTGGCTCTTGCCCCCAATCTGGCTTTTAACTGACAAGAATTCTAGAAGTGAAACCCAGCAATAGTGGTAGTTCTAATAGTAGTAGTAGTTCTAATAGTAGTAGTAGCTTAGTAGTAGTAATAGTAGTCTAGTAGTAGTAGCCGCAGTAGTCGTAGTAGTTCTAATAATACTACTATACTAAGCCTAGTAGTAGACTTAGTAGTAGTAATAGTATCATAGTAGTAGTAGTAGTTCTAGTAGTAGTAGTAATAGTAGTCGTAGTAGTAGTAGCCGCAGTAGTCGTAGTAGTAGCAGTAATTCTAATAGTAGTAGTAGGCTTAGTAGTAGTAATAGTAGTCGTAGTAGTAGTAGTAGTTCTAGTAGTAGTAGTAATAGTAGTCGTAGTAGCAGTAGCCGCAGTAGTCGTAGTAGTAGTAATTGTAATAGTAGTAGTAGGCTTAGTAGTAGTAATAGTATCATAGTAGTTCTAATAGTAGTTGTAGTAGTTCTAATAGTAGTAGTAGGCTTACTAGTAGTAATAGTAGTCGTAGTAGTAGTAATTCTAATAGTAGTAGTAGTAGTAGTAGTAGTCGTCGTAGTAGCCGCAGTAGTCGTAGTAGTAGTAGTAGTAGTAATTCTAATAGTAGTAGTAGGCTTAGTAGTAGTAATAGTAGTCGTAGTAGCAGTAGCCGCATAGTCGTAGTAGTAATTCTAATATAGTAGTTAGTAGTATGTAGTCATAGTTCTAATAGTAGTGTAGTATTTATAGTAGTAGGCTTACTATATTATAGTCTTAGTATAGTAGCCGCAGTAGTCGTATAGTAGTAGTAATTCTAATAGTAGTAGTAGTAGTATAGTTGTCTAGTAGTAGTAGCCGCAGTAGTTGTATAGTAGTTCTAAAGTAGTAGTAGCTTTAGTAGTAATGTAGTCTAGTAGTTCTAATAGTAGTAGTAGTTCTAATAGTAGTAGTAGGCTTAGTAGTAGTAATAGTAGTCGTAGTAGTAGTAGCCGCGGTAGTGTAGCTAGTAGTTCTAATAATACTACTACTACTAAGCCTAGTAGTAGGCTTAGTAGTAGTAATAGTAGTCGTAGTATAGTAGCCGCAGTAGTCGTAGTATATAGTTCTAATAGTAGTAGTACAGTAATGTAGCGCAGTAGTGTAGTAGTAGTCTAATAGTAGTAGTAGGCTTAGTAGTAGTAATAGGAGTAGTATCGCACAGTCGTAGTAGTATCGTTGTGTTGTAGAAGTAGTATGTAGTAGTAGTAGTAGTAGTAGTAGTAGTAGTAGTGGTAGTAGTAGTCCTGATTCAGAAACGTAAAACATTCTGGAATCAAAATGAAATCAAACATCTAAAAATCAAACCAAAGACGTTTGTCATCGATCACCCACTGACAAAACATTGTGACAACACCCCATGAGTGCGTGACAGACAACCACCCAACTCCAGTCTGGTTGTTACAAGTGAAATAATACTTGATCAAATAAGTTCCAGAACAGCAGAGGGACTGATTACAAGACTTTGAACTTTTTAACTCTTGGGTTAAAGTGGTATATAATATGTAAGGTCTGCTGTTTTGAGCAATCCAAGTGAAAGTAAAAAAAATATGACAATGGTTAAAAATAGGCTTTGTGTCCTGTCTTTGGAAAGTTTTACTATAACAAATACAAAAGGTTTGTGTATCATTTCTTTGGCTGATTTTGATCAGAGCTTTCTTTTTTCCTCAGAACACTATCACTTTAGTTGAAAAAATAAAAGTGGGGTCCCTTAACCATGTGTAGGGGGTCCCCCAAATTTTTTTTTGAAACATTGGTATCAATTTCTTATGATTTTACGATCCTAAACGTGGAATTTTGGATGAAAAAGATTTTAAACCAATAAAAATGACCATATGAACCATTTATTCAAATTTGATATATAGCTTGGATTTAATTTCCTATTTTTAATGTGATACCAGAGCAAAAAGTGATAGGGGGTCCTTAAGATTTTAAGAGGTCTCCGTCTAAAAAAGTTTGAGAACCCCTGGCCTATTTAATAACTTCCCAACATTAGAAGAGTAGCCTAGTGTTTGGTGTTTATTTATTTTCGTTTTTTATATTTTTATTTACAAACGGAAAATAGGCCTACATATTTTAAAATTCTCCAGACCTCAGCTGTTCACTATTAAATTCAAACACAATTCAAAACTGAACGCATTCTCTAGTTAGTATTTTTTTTTTTTTTTTTTTTTTTTTTTTTATATATTTAAGTGTATATATACATAATACAATGATTATATACATTTCAGAAAGACATTTCATTTTAGCATAAACATTTCTTCTACTGTATATGGCATCGCTAGTCAAAAAAAAGAACAAAAAGATATATGATTCTGAATAAATATGAATAAAGACAATTTTCATTGATAATTTTTCTCTAGTATAAACACTCCGAGCACCCTCGTGCCTCGATCACGTCCTTCCTCGCAGAACCACGCCGCCTCTGCGCATGCTCAGACCATCTCTCTCCTCCTAGCAGCAGCAGCAGCACCAGCCCTGCACCGCTCCGCTCCTCCGGGTGGACTGGTACATGATGGAGCGATACGTGCATCTCCGGGGCCCACTCGTGCTGCTTCACGCCTTTTCGGAGCGACACTTCCAGGTAAAAAAAAAAACACATCATCGTACAACGCACCGCTTTCACACCGCGCGTTTCCATCCATCCATCCACCGCGGATTTTGACGCTCCCTGTCCGCGCTGTTTGTCAGAGTATTTACCGGTGTTTCTCATTCAGTGTTGTTTCGGGTGTCGCTAATAACGACTCAATGCTCCTCCGCGCTCGTCTCGTTGTGTCTCGTAATTCGCCCGCGTCGTTATCTGCCGCTCACGGACGGTATAATGAATAATCGTTAGTGTCAGTGGCTCGTCGTCGGTCCCGCTCAGGGCGACGTTATCTTGTGATGCATGCACGCGCGCGCACGTACAGCAGAGGCAGACGGACAGAGGGTGCACGCGCAGAGCCTTGTGGTCTGGGCATTTGGGCACATCGCAAGGTCAAGGTGGATCGCGCGGGATGAGGAGGACGGACAGGCGAGAGGTCACAGAGAGAGGGAAAGTGTGTCAGTGGGTTTAGGGTACAGGAGGGGGATAGGGTAGGGTCATTATGTAAAGGGATCAGGAATTGTGCAATAAGAATTCTTTTTGAGCCGATACTGATACCCGACATTTTCCTTGTTGTTGTGGGCTGTAATCTATAATTGATTTGCCAATACAACACTTTTTGCCTATATAAGCCTGTTCTGTGGGTTATATTCATACTAATGTTATGATTAATACCACAAACAGGCCAACTTTATCTATTCATTTATGTGTTGATCATTCAAGCTCTGGTCTGTCCTAACAAGAGCTCTGTGAGATTTTATTCTAAGTTGTGGAGGCACTGCCGTTAATGCCTGTATGCGCCGTTTTACTATTCTACTTTTTTTTATGTTATTTTTTTCTGCTATATTTTTTTCTTTTCTAAACTATGACCCTGATTTTGTCTGTGTTCTTAATAAAGAATGAATTGAATTGGAATTGAATTCGTTCAAGGTCATAATTTGGCAATAAAATGAGGTTAGTTAGGGTTAAGGTAGAGGTAAGGTAAGTTAGATAGGGATGCACTGATCCAGCTTTTTCAGTTTCAATATTGATATTTTGGCTTTAAAAATCTGTTGCGAGGTCAGAGGACCGCGGAGCAGTCGCGGAGGCGAGGTTTTGAAGACTTGCAGGTAGAGTCGGCATCACCAGCGGTCGCTATTTGCCACATAAGCGGCTGTTTGATTGGCCCGTGGCCAAGGAATCAGTGCGCAAGAACCCAAATACGCTTGTGGAAAACAGTATTACCCGAGATGATTGTCATTAGTAGGACACACAAACAGAGATAGTTTTACATGTTTATTGATAGATGTAATTTAAGTTCATGGAATCAGATGAGCGATGACCAGCAAGGAGACTCATGTGGGGTCTGTCTCGCATCTGCCGGCGATTCAAGACCCCCACCCTTCCTAAATGGTGCTAGAAGGAATGTGTGAAAAAATGGGTGGGGGTCGAGAGACAGAGTGAACTGAGATGAGCGCATGGTCAAACTGAGACAACGTGGGGATATGAGGTTCGGGAGTGGGGGTGGTTGGAGTGATGGGGGTGGCCACTACAAATTAATTAACCAATATAACGTTTTGTTCCAGAAGAGAAGAAGACTACTATTTGGTCAAGGAAACAAGATGGAAGTACCAGCTGTAGTACGAAGGCTGGACTGTGCGAGAAATACAAGTTGAGTCTAATCCGTGAGGTAAGATAGAAATCTATCGCCACAGAGTTTGACAACTACTCCCGCGCAACTTATGAGTTTTCTTTTTCATCAAGCGTTACATCACAGCATGCTCACTCGGCCTTTGTTCGCCGACTGTTGGCTGCTTGGATCGTGTTTATGTGAATGATTTTTTACATCGGTGCGCCCAAAGAGACCAGACAATCGGTACGTCACTCCTCCCTACCGACAGCGACTGGGAGTTGTGTTGGCGTGAAAAGACCCTAACAGTCATTTACAAGTCACTACTTAACAACTTAATGGGATGAATCGAATGGGATGAAGCCTAAAATTTAGCGTCTCTGGCTCATCTGTGGCATTAAATTAGGTCGTAGAAGAACACATAAAACACTTGCGCCAAGTTTTGGCTTATTTTACGTCACTTATTTTTATGTTTGATTTTTCGCCGCACAATGGATAAGCACGGGTCATTTATTTACATCCCATGTGTTATAAAGTCATGTGTATGTCGAGCATTTGACGTATTTGTTGTAATAGTAGAAATGTAATGTTTTTGTTTTGAAACCACCGGATTCTCTTCACCCGCGCTTTCTCGTTTGTCGTGTCTTTTAGCTAATCCAAGTGAAGTAGGAACTTTCTGGCAATAGGAAAATAGACAGTTTACAAGATTAAATCGAAATGGTGATCTAGCTCCAAGAAAGTTAGGATACACAGTACATATTTTGTCATATCTAGTTATACCTCACTCTGGCAAAAACAAGTAAATAATTAATTAATCAAGCAACAATTGTAGATATGCTAGTGTCCATACAATATATCTTCGTCTAACATCCCCCAGTCTATTTGTTTAAACCTAAGTACTCATTGCACTTTAGTTATGCTTTAGCCAGAATAAAATGACTGCAACTAATATGGCAGCACAGACAGATTCATTAAGGTTTTCCACTCGGCTGAATGAGTGTGACCGGGGAATATAATTACACTGTTAATCCTAAGCATTAGATCTAATAGTTGCATTGATGTGAGGTGTAATTATGAGCTTTCTAAATGACTCACTGGTTTTCATTCTGTCTGAACAAAGACTTTTATCTGATACACAGGGACAGTGTGTTTTATATGATGTGAGCGATAGCTGCCAATTGATTACGTAGACTGAAGTTGATTTTATTGTATTTATGTTGAAAATGTAATGCAAAAAAGTACACTGAAGGCACAATTCCGGGTCAAGAAGAATTTCCATAAACTGACGCAACAAATTAAAAACTTAACTCCAAAAAGTGTTAACCTTGGAACACTCCCACACACAATGTAAAAGTGACCTTATTAAATTCCACATTTGATGCGTCTATCATGGATGCTGGGATTCAATTGGTGTCATTTAGAAGTAGTATTATGCTGCATTCACATTGGACAGCTTTTTATTTTTGTATTTTGACGGCGAACATTTTCGAAGGTGCCCAAAACGCCCCAATGCGCGTCAAGGCGTCGGAGGACTAAAAGACACTTTTAACGCCTCAACGTGTTTCTTTCAGTTCCCGCTTGTTTGCAAAAGGTTTTGTTTTGCTCGTAGACAGATCACGTCGAGAGAGAGAGGAGAGAGATATTTTTACAGGAAAGAGCTGTGAGAATAGTTACTAACAGTCATCATAGGGAACCATCTAACCCGTTATTTGTCAAACTTGGAGTGTTAAAAGTTCATGATGTTGCTGATGTAAGTGTCCTCAAAGTGATGTATCAAGCTAAGTTACATCGATTCTTTGAAAAAAGAAGTCATTTTAAAAGGAATCGACAATAAACCCGGATTACAGGTAGAACGAAGCTGCTGTAAAAGGAGTTCAATTATGGAACAGTCTTGACAATCAAATCAAAGAATCGGGAACAATATTGACATTTAAGAAATACATAAAAGCTGACTTTTTGAAAAGGTATAAATCAGATTTATAATTGTTGTGGTTAAAAGAATGTATTTGCTGTGAATTGTGTTAAGATCATGTACTGTAAATAGAATTGTATTGCTGAACAGGAAACTTCTGTGGATTGAAAAAGGGGCAGATATTATAAGATTACTCTTCTTTCTGCTCCTGTTCATTCATTTTTAGTTTGTGAATTTGATACATATATCTCATTGTATGTCATGAATGAAATAAAGATAAATAAATAAATAATAGAAGCTTGCTATAATTATAAAACATGACAATGAGCATTTTTAATAGATCCATGTGAGCACATTGTCTGTCCAGATCATGTCCCGTGTTGTTTGTTTTGTCGTGTCTCCAGATTTTCAGAGTAATAGGGGACCAAGCTTTTGAAAAAAGCCCCAAACAAGCCACCCTTTGTTAAAAAAAGTTATTTAAAGACTTTAGTGAACAGTCCTCGTTTACTCTTGACGTGAGAGGAGAACAGCAGCATGTCACAGGAGTGTAGACTCTGATTGGCTGACGCCGACTTCCAGCGCGTCTGAAGATGGATTTTCGCTTCGAGCGCAGTTGTGGCCACCGCAGGTTTGAGCTTCCACTTCGCAAGATGTCGCGTTTTCAGAGGCATGAAGTACGTCTCAAAACACTTGAACGCTCAAGACGTGGGTTTACATTGGCTTAACATTAAAAACACAAACGCTGTCCAGTCTGAACGCACCATAATACTGTCTCGGGGCAATATTGTGAGCTGAAATCTGTGACGTTCTGTTATTTTGGTGAAATCCTCATAGTGTGTGTGTAGTGTAGTGTAGTGAACACTTTGTTAAAAGCCACATGGTGACATTTTCTTTGGGTAAGTTTAGGCTTCAGGTTACTAAATTGGGTAAGTTTAGAAATGGGGCTTGAGGTATGTTAAGATTTAGACGTATTGTTCATTTTTGACATTTCGCTATTATACATTTCATTTTCTCTAGAGACTGGGTTGCTTCTGAAATATTGTAACTAGATATTGTAACTAGATATTGCAGCTGTATTATATGACCTGATGTGAAACGCAGCTTTCCCTGTCTCCCTGCAGTGATGCGTGGACACAGAGGAGCATGAACAGTGTGGAGCTGCAGGAGCTGGGCACTGTGGGCAGGACAGCCGACAGAGGGCCCAGTCCCGGCCCCGTCCCACTGAGGAGCGGGCCCAGAGGCTTCCACAACGCCTCTTACCTGCAGGACGAGGACGTGCAGGAGAGCAGCAACTGTGTGCCCTCGACGTCTGCCAACAGCAATGCAAAGGTAAGACTTTCAAGATCAGACAACTATTCAGAAAAGGGTTATTGCAATAGTCGTCAACTAATTTATTAACGTATTTCTGGATTATAAGTTGCTACTTTTTCATGAGCTTTGAACAGTGCGACTTATACGGCAATGCAGCAAAATTATGGATTCTCATAGACTTACTATTAACAAGTGGAGCCTATATATGTACTATCATTTTTCTTACTTAAATCTAGTGGGTGTGGCTTATATTCAGGTGCGCTCTATAGGGCAGAAATTACAGTCATTAAATAATAATGAACTTACTACATACACGTGACTAAATTCATTCATTACAGCGGTGACACTACCTTTGAATCTAATGGGAAGAAGCCTGGAAATTAGCTTCTGTAGTTTATCCTTGTTATTAAATTTGGCTAAAAACAAATGGTTTGCTCGCTTTTGTAGCCCTTGTGAAAACCTCCGGTGCACGGAGCTCACTCGCCGCACGTGCTCTCAGCACGGAGCTCACGTAGTTCGCTTGTCGCACGAGCTCCTTCACACCCCCTCCCTCGACCCAATACGACACAAATAGAACACACACCCCCGAACAACAGACCTACGACATGTCCACCCCGCGCCTTCAGATGGAGGCAACAATGTTACTGGAAATTTGCCTCATCTGGCGGCCTGTCTTATACTAACTCCGTTTACTGTCAATTTAAGTCACTAAAAGCGCTCACTTTCACATAATAATCTCTTTCTTGACAATTAGAAAACAAGGCACTCGAAAATAGTACATCTAAAAATATTTTATCACTTTTTGTGGAGAAACAGTGCGTGAACGCGCTGCATGAAAGCGCCCTGTTCATTGTTTACGTGTCTGTGCAGGTCTGAGTATATATTATATCGGCAAGTCCTGGAGATTTTGAGGCTTTAAACCACAAAACTCAGTAAAAATTACAAGAAATCAACTAAATTTGACAAATACGAAACATTTTATGTAACAAAAAATTTAATATTTAGTCTTATTGACATCAAGTATTTTTTTCCCCATTTGGACCACACGTTGCTGTAAACAACAAAGCAACAAAACAAGTATATTCCACTTAAATAATGACAAAACATAAAATAATGTATGGCCATCGTCAAGCAGGCTGGAGATTACATCAGTTTTATTTGACACATGAACACATTTGATAATGCAGTAAATGATAAAATAAGGGACCAGGCTGAGAAACACCATTTATGACACATTATCGCTCGGCATAAATCAGCTCCGAATGAAATGTGTGGTCTATTTATCAACAGTGAAAAGGACACGTTTCAGTCCTTTCTGAGGACAGTGTGGAATACGGACACACAGCGGTGAGTCACGGTGAAAGGTGTAAGAGAAGATGAATCACACTATTGCGTCGTTAGGAAAGAGCAAATCCATTAATGGAATAAGCTCGTTCAGTAAAGCAGGTATTAAAGAGATGGACATTATTATTACCAGTGGGTGTAGTGTAGCTTTGTGAAAGAGCATTAAAGAGGAGGACATATTATACAACTGTGTTTCATCATGATCGATCTCACAAAAAGCGCACATTTACAACGACATTACAGGGCATCTCAATTACGTATGATTAGCACGAGTTCACAGTTTTTTGGTAAATATGGTACGCGTCGCAATCCCAGTTCATTTCATTGGTGGTTGTAAAGAAGTCTTCCTTATTTATAAATATTAACAAAATCCTTAACCTTCCACCAAGTCCCAGACCAAATCTTACCCAGTAAACCTAAAGAAAATGTCCCCACGTCAACCAAAACTTGTGTGTTTTCACACTGTGAGCGACGTGCGGTCAGGGAAGGCAGTGCTTCACCAGTCCAAATAAGGAAAAAATACTTGATGTCAATAAGACTAAATATTATATTTTTTGTATGTAAAATGTTTCGTATTTGTCATATTTAGTTGATTTCTTGTGATTTTCACTGAGTTTTGTGGTATAAAACTGCAAAATCTCCAGGACTTGCAGATATAACCAGGTCTACGGCGCTGAGGCTCGCCCCAGTCAGACCTGCACAGACACCACACAATGAACAGGCGCGTTCATGCAGCGCGTGCACTCTCTGTTTCTCCATTAAAAGTGATAAAATGTGTTTGTAGACGTACTTTTTGTGTGCTTTGTCTTCTAATTGTCAAGAAAAAGAATATTATGTGAAAGTGAGCGCTTTTAGTGAGTTAATGTGACAGTAAACAGAGTTTGTACAAAACCCAGATGAGGCAAGTCAAAATCTGCCTCACGCTCCAGCTCTGCGCGCCAGGGAAATCTGGCAGTTTTCTACAGCCAAAATACGTTTAAATGTGTCTGTGTTAAACCTCACTGTGCTATTAAACAAAACCTTAAGCAACTATATAAATCCTCAAATATTTAACAGCAAAAGGTCTAAAAGCCATAATAATCTGTCCAGAACTGTTGTACAGTAGCAGTCATTAACTCTCCCGCAATGTCATTTAGCTTAACTGGATGAGTGAGAGAGCCGCGGTGCGAAGGGTCTGGGGATCACAACTCGCGTCAATATATAATTTTTTCTCATCTTTAGTTTTGCGTGTAGAGACAAAATAGTCATATGAGAGTATATGCTTCTATTTGATATACACTCAAGGAAAAAAGAAACGCAACATTTTAATTTTCAAAAATTCCTTAGAAAACAAGTACATTTGGAAAAACAGGCTAGCACCATGGTTTGAGTCCACAGTAAGCTGAAGACAGGTGAACACATTTGGCTTGACTGATTGGGAGAACAATAAAGAGTGTATTAAGGGGTCGTTTATTCACAGAAACTCATGTTTGAAACTGACTTTTTTGTTGACTTTTACCGCTGGTTAACTGTGCTCAAGTCTTCTCTATAAAAGGCACCAGAATGAAGCCAAAAACACACTTCTTCACGATGCCACGATTGTCCAACCAGAGAGGGATGGAGCTATTGGCTGCTCCAAGCTGGACGGTGTTGTCTTGTGTCTCCAGGGTGTTTGGAGTCACCGCTCTACCATTAGTCGTCTTGTGGAGCGATACCAGGCCACTGGTTCCTCTAACGACCGCCCTCGTACTGGTGGCCCCCGTGTAACGACCGCTGCACAAGACCAACCGCCCCACACATCTCCGGGACAGGTTCCGGATCGCCACCATGTCCTCAACCAGACCATTGGGACTCACCACAGGCCAGTGTTGACCAGAACCATCCGTAATCGCCTCCATGCTGACCTGTATTCGACCTTATTGGCCCATATTTGGATCAGTGCTTACCCCCCAACATCGCCAAGCTCTGGCCGAATGGTGCACTGCACATTGCTGTTGGACTTTGCAGAGGTGGTCCCAGTCGTGTTCAGATACGAAAAAGGTTCCAGTGCTTCAGAGCAGATGGCCGAGATCGGGTGTACAGGATCCACAGGATCAACTCAGACACTACTGCCGATCCATGAGGCTGAATAACCGCTGTCCAGGATGCCAAAGAGGGGTTATGTGAACTATTGACAGTCTGATGAAACTCTGTCACTTTTGGTTTGGGGGTTGCTCTATTGTTCGGTTGTGTTATTGGACTCAAAAATGTGTAAATGCCACAAGAGTTGGCCTGAGGATTAGAAATGGATGTAGGGTTCATATGAAACAGGCGGATCTCAAAAAGAAAATGATTCTGCCCCCCAAAAACTCAGAAAATGGAGTGTTGCGTTTCTTTTTGTAGATGCAAAGTGGATTTAAAGGCATCTTGAAGTGAAAACAAGCAACTAGACCTGTGTGGTCCACAGTGCCTCATCAGTTGGAAATTTCACCACACGTCACTGATCACTGTTTTACTCTTTTTCATATCGTGCTAAATGTATACCGTAATATAGGTACGCAAAAAAGGCGTGAAATCGTGGTCATAATACGCTGTTTTTGTGTCGTGGTAAATATGGTAGATGTGGTAAATGTGCGCTGTCTTGTGAGACTGTGTTGAAGAATATGAGCCACTACAATAAAATAATGTCTTTAGGATAAAAATAGGAGGTTTACTTGATTGTGATTGTGTTCTTTAAACCAACAAAAGCTGTGTTCCAGACGTATTCTACTTCCTGATGCAGATTCTCTAGATTCAGCCTCTTTCATGGAGCAGAGATTAGATTGAAGAAATCCAGTAGTTTGACTTCCTCTGACACTTTTCACTCACTCACAGAAGAGTCGCTGCATGAGTCGTTCTCCTCCGAGTCCTAGTCCAGTATGGATCGTCTTTTCTTCAGTTTAAAGATCAAATATCTGCTCTAAACTTACTCAACAGTGTCTTTAGTCCAACATGTTTTGTCTGTGATCTGTTTGAAAAGAAAGTTGGCCTACAGAAGCAGCTGATGACGTAAAACTCAGCCGACTGCAGTGTTAATGCAAACATAAAGCACATGTGACTTCCTCTGGGTCTTTGTACTCATACTGCACCCCCCTCTACTGGTGAATCTGTGAACCTGCATCATGTATTTGACAGTAGAAGAAGTCAGCACGTGCATCAGAGAGCTCTACATTGCCGCAGAGAATAAAAGGTCTATGACGGAAAAAGATGTCCTTGGCAGAGAAAGAGTTAATAAGTCGTAGAGTAGATACACATTCATCTACACAAAAAGGTTTAAAGACATGTTTTAACACATTTTTTAGACTGACCTAATATTGTTTGAACTTTGGAATATGCAATAATTTTATTTTCCGTCAGCCTCGGATACAACTTCCTTAAAGTAAATTTAGTAAACTTTGTGTTTTCTACTCAAAAGTCAATGATAAATGCAGCACTTTGTGAAAAAATTAGACCACTGAGGAGTCGAATGCTGCACTCTGATTGCCGGTGCTTGGGGGTCCTCTCCAGTTTCACTTTGTTGTTTGTTTATAAACCGTATAATTGCAACCTAAATGTCGATATTAACCAGATTTATGAGAGGAAGTTGTCATATTTAAAACCTAAGTTGTGTTTGGTGTAGAGCTGTAGTCGACCAGAGAAATTATTGGTCGAGTAAAATCCTGTCTCATCGACCGATTAATCGACTAAAAGGGGGTGTGGTCAATGCTCTGAAGCTGAAAATTTTGACTGTATTTGAGCCAAACTGTGCTCAAAAAGGCTAAAATAGCTTTATAGTTCATACAAAGCAGCGACAATATTCACGGAAAATTAAAAGGGCCGTGTGTTTTTATCATAAAATGCAGGTTTGATAAATGATTTGGTCCCAAAATCTTCAGAGATATGGTTGAATTAAGTATCTATGGCAATTTTGAGTCTCTATCTTGACAACTGGTCAATAGAACACATACATTTAGCTCTTATTCCAAGTACAGAAGCATTTTTGCTGATTTCAAGTAAGAAAGGTGTATTTTATAAGTTTTTGCTTGTTTCATTGACAGTTTTATTTAATTACAGTCACTTACTTACTTCAGTTACTTATTTCAGGCACATTCTCACTTGTTATCTCATTTAAGATTGTCATATTTTTTCTGTGTAATCCTTATTGTCTAGAAACGAATCAGTCGACTAAAAAAATGTTGGTCGACTAAGAATGCATCGACCGATTAATCGACTAAACGACTAAAAGTTGGTGTGTGAAATCAGCTACTGCGCTTTTAAATTCACAATATTCTACGTAGCAAAATATGATGCCCAACTTGTGCTTTTCATCTCTCCAGGCCGATTCGCCGCAGCAGCCCCAGGACCTGTGCTACGAGGACGAGGACGGCGTCGACCCCGGTGAGTCCCACGACCTCCGCGAGTACCACCAGCACCCGGGGGACGACCACTCTGCCGACTACGGCTTCATCTTCGCCCTGGTGTTCCTGGTCAGCGGCATAGTCCTGGTCGTCATCGCGTACACCATCCCGCGCGAGGCCAAAGTGGACCCGGACACCATTTCGGCTCGCCAGATGGAGAAACTGGAACTGTACTACGCCCAGCTGGGATCTCACCTGGACAAGTGCATCATCGCCGGATTGGGTTTGCTAACTTTGGGCGGGATGTTTCTGTCCGTTCTGCTGATGGTGTCGATCTGTCGCGGGGAGATGTACAGACATAGGGCGGCTTTTGTGCGACCCAAAAGGACTTACGGGTCCATAAATATGCGCATGAAACAGCTAGCCACGGGCGAAGCTGTCGAAGGCGCGGACGGAGGCGAGAATTTACTGGTGGAAATGAGAAATAACGGACAGTGCGGGATGAGCAAGGACGCCAAAACGGAAGCGGGTCCGTCCACGGCGTGAAGCGGAGTTTTGAGCGCGGACGAAAGGTTGTTTTTTTGAGGTTTTGGAAGCACATTTTTAGCACAATAAAGTGACTAAGTGTGGCTAAAAGGATTGTTTCTGTAATGTAACTTAAAACAGGTAAGCCTACAGCCAAGAGTCTGTTTGAGAAATGTACTAGAAAGAGAACTACTGTGCAAAAGTTTGGATTTATTTTTTTTTCACGGTAATGTTATTAGTCCGTATACATCAAATAGAGATTGGGCCAAAACGATCAAAGTTAAGAACGGTTGAGGGCCACATTTTAAAATTTAAGACTAACTATAAATATGTCCACAATCATACTTTAATATTGTTTTCTAGTTTTTAGGCCCCCATGTGTTATAAACTATGGTTAGACGGCCCTTGCATTCCAGTGATATTTAGAGGTTTTATAAACACTAGAGTTGCAATAAAGTAGCTTCAAAATTGTCATTTGGACTGCGTATTCGAAGATCGAGTCTTATGCCTTGTCCACACTTCAGGCGTTTCAGACACTGAAAACAAATCTTTCTGAATTCAGGTCCCAGAGTGAAAAGATTTCAAATCTCCGGTTTAGCGTCTCCGCAGTTACGCTGACGTCATCGCTGCCCCAGAGTCACGTCTCATCTGCAGAATGTACTGACCTTTATATGATGTTCATTGTGAAAATCTGCGTCTCATTTAACCATAAACCACAGAAGACAGGGAAAAATAAAGAAATCCACTACAATCTCCATTAAATCTGTTTTGAAACTTTGTCAAAATCTTCCAAAGAATCTGAAGCATAAAACCACTTTCTTTGTTTTAGATCCATGTTGTTCAACAAAAAGTTCTCCACTAAGTTTATGTTTACGTTAAACAACTTTATTGTGCATGCTCAGTGTCATTTCTACTTCCCTTCTGTGTCAGTGTCACAGCGCCACACTCTGGTTAGTTACAGGCATTACACCAGCTTCAAGCTGGTTTACTGATTCATGTGGACGTTCACAAATCCTAAGGCAGCTCCATGTTTACGCAGATCGTTCTTAAAACTATGCTCGTTTTGTCTTCATGTGGACAAGGCATCAGGTTACTTCCATCAGATTGAAAACGATTTTCGGATGAGAGTTGATACGTCTTCTATCTTCGAATACGTTGTCCAGATGATACTTTGAAACCTTTGTACTATGGACCACTCCTGGACGAATGAGGGATTACACCGACTAGGGTTGTTTTACTTTAGCCTCTCATGTTCCAGCACGTTCTAAAACAAAAGTAGACATAGTTGTTATTAGGGCTGGGCAATTAGGAGAAGAAATGTATTACTCATGTTGACTTTTTCAATTTTCAGTTTTATTTTATGTAGCGTTTTCAAAACCAAAACAAAAAATGGCTTTTTGTGATAATTTCTGAAAGATACACTAAACAGACTTGTATGCTCTGCCATTTCATACAGATATATAATATAAGTTCTTCTTCCAAAGTCTAGCTTTTGCTCCAAATCTCATGTTTTTACCAACAGTCTGAAGAAAACGTAGATATTCAACAAGCACGTTTTAACACCTTTTTTACGTTAATATGTCGTAAAATAACCACACGTTTTCATTTAATTTCATTTATTTATTTGCTCATTACATTTGTATGGAGCACAACTCATCACGACTCAATATAACTCCAATATGACTCCCACAGAGTTTACAGCACATACATGACAGATTCTTAAACTCCTTTCAGACTTTTATCTGCCAGTAAAAAGATAAAACATAAAAAATATATTTCGGCTGAAGCCATGTGGCGACATTTTCTTTGGGTTTAAGCCTAGGGTTCATGTTACTAAAAGGGTTTAGGACTGGGGCTTGGGGGCTTGTTAAACCCAAAGAAAATGACGTGGAAATATGCTTATCGTACGTTTTCGACTTTTTGTTGTGTATCTACGTTTTCTGCAGAGACTGGCTGGTATTTACTGACAGAACATTAGCTGTCATTCCAAAAGCACATCTAAATAAGTGACGATTGACATGATCTTTTGATTAATTGCCCAGCTAGAAGGCCATTAAACTAAATCCTCATACCCAACTCTGAACCAGAAGCTCGCCAACGCATGAGATTGTGCCAGACATCTATGATTCCAGTTCTTTCAGATTTGATTTTGTTTTTCTTTTGCACAGTGCAGTTTGTGGACAAGCACACTTGTGTCTTCTAGCTTTGCATCCAGTGAGAAAACTACAGTATATTGTATTTTGAGCATAGCACCAATGTAATGTAATAGAGAGAAGTATTAAGCCTAAGTATTTATCAAATCAAATGTGAATACATGGATGTATAGGAGAGATTATATACGTAGGATTATTATTGTAATGCCAAGAGGAATGTGATGCTAGCTTTTAGCGACAGCAGAGAAAACAAGTCAGAGTAATACAATATGTGTGCTTTTAGTTCTTAAAATAATATTAAAATGTTGATGACTGGTGTTTTAATTCAGTTCAGGTGTTGGGTTCAAACTCGGCCTCACTGATCAATTGTTGGCTTTGCTCTTTGACGTTCTCTCTCATATCGGCCTGTAGCTTTAGCCTTTTACAGGCTATTGAACATGTGTTGTTGTGTTTCCTGCAGTGATCAGAAATGATCATCTTGAACCAAATTAAGCCGAACAGAACCAAAAACTGGGGCCTGACCATTCAACCAATCAGAACAGGAGTTCATAGATTGAGCCACTGTAATCGAAGCTGTTTTATACAAACTTAAATACTTTAAAGCTTTCTTCTGAATGGGGTTAGGCTTCCATATTTAATTGCAATTCATTGGTACTGCAGTGAAAAAAATCTTTGGCAGCCCAGAAAGCGGTTTTCTCATAAATGCGACACGGTGGCGCAGCGGTTAGCGCTCTGGCCTCATAGCAAGAAGGTCCTGGGTTCGACTCCCGGGCCGCCCGGGGCCTTTCTATGTGGAGTTTGCATGTTCTCCCCGTGTCTGCGTAGGTTTCCTCCGGGTACTCCGGTTTCCTCCTACAACTAAAAACATGTCCATTAATGCCTCCCCTGACCCTTCCCCCAGGGCTCCCCTGCAAAAGAGATTCTGAATCTCAGTGGGACTTCCCTGGTTAAATAAAGGTCAATTAAATTAAAAATGCATAAGGCATAATGCAAAAACCAAACTGCCCGAGTTCAGCTAATAGAGCACCTACACCTTTATTTTGTGGAAATTGTTTTCAGATCATATAATAATCATATCTTTTATTTTTTATTTATTATTTTTTTTTTTTTTTTCTGTTCAAAATACTTAAATTTCAAAGAAAACAGCTTTTTAACTTTGAATATCGTCTTGCTCTGCTTGAACATCTGACTGAACAGTGCGGTCACATAGTACACACTTGCCCATGCTCGTGTGTGAGAAGACCGTAACAGTGAACTCACACCAAGCCCCGGTGATCAAAGATAGCACTGTATGTCAATGGCTTTAGCTCAGTGACGTTGGTGGCCATATTGGCCGTTGCTTTAGCTTTTTGCTAGCTGTGCTACAGGCTATGGAACATGCGCAGTTGTGTTTCCCCCATAATTCTTTGTGCGAAGAGCGATACATGTGACGAAACTAAAACTTTTTGAACAGGAAAAAAGTTGAAGTAACAATTTCCGCTAAGTCTGACAGTTTTTAAAGCTGTAGACGCTGTTTCTGCCGAGCAGTTTGTGTTTACATTGCTCTCTAGTGAAAAAATCCTTTCTAGCCTGTAGAGGGATTTTCCCACTGCAGTACCAATGGACCGGGCACTGGGGCTGATTTACAACGGCTGCAAGCTAGCAATGTCCTATCCAGATGATAGAATAGTTCCATGACTCCAGCAGCTCTAAACCCGCCCACCTGAGCCCTGGCTGCTCTTAAATCATATTAGGAACTGCAAGTAAAGAATATTTACAAATGATCGTTATCACAGTTTGGGGCGAGTGCAATATCCATATTGCAAAGATACTTTTCTTACATCTATTCTTTGAGCTTGTTTCCTCTAAAGTTAGCACGAGGCAGTAACTCAGCGCTCCTCACTC
Organism: Mugilogobius chulae; assembly: GCA_038363315.1. NCBI lineage: Eukaryota > Metazoa > Chordata > Actinopteri > Gobiiformes > Gobiidae > Mugilogobius > Mugilogobius chulae. The sequence continues at coordinate 29,552,558 of CM076402.1, forward strand.
CTGCACAGAAGTCGAGCTGGAGTTGAGGTGTTAAGCTGCAAATGAAAAAACTTGTGAGAAATCTTGTTCGGCAAAGTGAACCCACACCCTTACAGAATATTTATAGACTCACACTAAGCTGGAGCTAGCATCACATCCTCAAATGTAAGACGTTCTGTTTCAGCTCCTTCAATTGTTAACGCTAATGCTAATGTTACTTAAATGGACTATACCCGATTTATGCTTCCTTAAAATATAAACAGAAATAATTCATTTTAAACTGTCTACATCACTCTACATGTTTTACATTCTGAGCCTCTGAATTGTTCCTCAGGATGTTTTTTTACGGCTGTTAGGAGCGAGGCGTGCCGGGATGCTAACAGCTGTGTCATGCCCACTTGGTAACAGAAGCACACTTTGTACCTTTAGCTTTACTTCTCTTACATTGTTTTATTCATTTTTGAAAGTTGAATAAACACAACTGTTAAACACAAAACCCCCTCTCAGATTTCGACAAAGTAAATGATTGTAAAATGAGATTATTACTGTTCCAAAGCCCGATTAAGCTAGTTCCTGCTGCTAATTAACTGCTAGCTTAAAATGGTAATAAAGTGTGGCGTTTTTGCTTTCTACTGGCAAATTTTTGTGAGATACATTCATAATTTTCAATAGAAATACATTTGATTAACTGTATACTTACAAATAGTGGTTTTAAATGATTTTTTGCTTGTGTAAAGATACAAACACAGTCACACCCACATCTGGACAAAGGGTTTGGGTTAGTTTCATTATAACTTAATGTCCAGCTTCAAAACTTGCGGAAGACAGCAGCTGTTCCAGTAGAGACGAATAAAAAAGGACCATGTAACAGGACGTCCTTATCTTTCCCCAATCCGAGTCAGTTGCCGAAATTGAGTCAATCATGCTAGTTGTTAGCTTGACTACAATTTCATTGTTTAAACTGCCAGAAATGACTTATTATGTTTTTCTGTCAGATGTAAGTTTGGATGGCCTGTCATATGAGATTAAATAATGTCTGTTAAGAAAGTTTAATAACGCTTGTTTTTGTAAAAGTCACACAAACACTTTCAACACTCATTAAAAAAACATTTAATTTAACACTAACATTGGTGACCTCGAAGAACACATATTATGTATTTTTTTTTGTGTTGTTTTTTTCCTTCAAACCTGCTTCGAAGCACCTCCTCTTTGGAATCTCATGCACCAGAACTAATAAAAAAGTCTAGTGAAGTCACACAAGAGTTTTGTGTGTTTTCTACATCAAAAATTCCGTTAAAGCTCTATTTACTGACTACATAGGTTATGCAATCAAACCAATCTGGCCTGATTGCTAATCCTTCAGAAATGCTCAAAACGAATCTGCATGATTTACAGACTTAAAAACAGTGTATAAGATCTCAGAGATCTATCTATGACATCACAGATCTATCTATGACATCACAGATCTATCTATGACATCACAGATCTGGGACATTCAGAACAGTGTTTTTGGGAGAACAAAAGAAATTTCACAAACAAAACTTCAGCAGCATTTTTGGTGAGGAAGCAACTTTACAACAGGATTAAAAACTCCAAAAAGTCGATTTTGCATAATATGTGTCCTTTGAGCCCGATCTCACAAGAAAGCGTACATTTACCACATTACACAACATGTAAATGAGTATGATTAGCACGAGTTCACGGCTGTTTGCGTAATTATGTACGCGTCACAGTCCCCATTCATTTCAATGGTGGTTGTTAAGACGTGTTCTTATTTATGAATATGAATGAAATCCTGATTCTAATCTTAACCTGCCCCAAGCCCCAGACCTAATCTTACCCATTTTAGTAACCCACCGTGGCTTCAACCAAAACTCGTCCTATTTTAACGCTGTGAAATCTCGTGTCATTTTACTCTTTTTCATATCGTGCTAAATACACGGGTAACATAATACTAAAAACAGCTGTGAATCGTGCTCAAAATACACTGTTTTTGTGTCGTGGTAAAAGTACGCCATCTAGTGAGACTGTGTTGGTCCTGTGTTGGTTTTCACAATAATTAAGCTCATATTGAACCTAAAAAAAGATATTTAAAAAGTAAAAGATAAATATAGCTATTCTATGTTGTTTGTCCTCATAGGTGTTGTCGTAGTCAAACACTAAAGTTTATGCGCCGCCTGGACATGCGCACATGGACTTTTGACTCTGGCTTCGATTGGGGAGTGACACTACCGTCTAAATCAGGACAGTTGGCTACCCTAAATGACTTGCAGCTAGCCACAAAGCTAACAACAATAGACAGACTAGAGTTTGGTGAACAACGAGACATTAGGCTATAGTAAAGAAACTGCGGATTAATTTTCACAAAAATGAACAAGGAGGAAATTGGTTTGAAGTTATGTATTGTAAAAAAAAAAATCGAGTATAGTCCTTTGAATGAATTTTGTGAACTGACCAAACGTATGTGACTGAATTGAAGGGGCTGTGCTTTAGTTGTATGTCATCACTGCTAATGCTTCTGTGTGCGTACTCTTCTGCAAGTCCAAGTGAAACAACGGACAATATGCCTTAACAACACACAGGATCTGTAACGGTTGGGGACTGAACTGAAGCTCACATATGTAGCCACGACGCGAAACAAGTCTGTGCCTCTCTACGGACCATATCCAGTTCTCTATGGACACGCGTGCAATGTTTTATTATACAAGACAGTCTGTAAATAATATAATACGGCGCTGTTGTGGGATTTCGGACCAGCAAGCTCACACACCAAAAATACTGAATGTTTGTAAAAAAAAAGATCCTATTGTAAAAGGTAAAAGGTGTAGCTTTGTGTTGATAGAACCTGTGAGTACAAGAGTTTCAACTGAAAAGGTTTTAAGAGAGAGAAAGAGAGAGAGAGAGAGGGAGGGAGAAGAGGGAGGGGGCACACAGAGAGAGAGGAAGAAAGAGGAGAGACACAGAGAGAGAGGAGAAAGACAGAGAGAGAAAGAGATAGAAGAGAGAGAAGAAACAGAGAGAGAAAAGAAGAGAGAGAGAGAGAAAGAGGGACAAAGAGAGAACAGAGAAAGAAAGAGGGAGAAGAGGAAGGGGGGCACACAGAGAGGGAGAGGAGAGAGAGAAAGAGAGAGATAGAGGAGAGACAGAGAAAGAAAGAGAGAGAGAAAGGAAGGGAGGCACAGAGAGAGAGAGAGAAAGGGAAATGAGAAAGAGGGAGATGAGGGGGAGAGGAGAGAGAGAGGGAGAAGAGAAAGACAGATAGAGAAGAGAAAGACATACAGAGGATAAAAACAGGAGAGAGAGAAAAGAGACACAGAGATGATAGATAGAAAGAGAGAGAAGAAAATAAGAAGATGAATGGGGCAGAAAGAGGGCGAGACACAGAGAGAGAACAGAGAGAGAGAAAGATAGAGGAGAGACACAGAGAGAGAAGAGAGAGAGAGGGGAGAAAGTCGCACACAGATGATAGAAAGAGAGAGAAGATAAAGAGAAGATGAAGGGGCAGAGAGAGGAGCGAGACACAGAGAGAGGGGAAGGGTGAGAGAGAGGGAGAAGAGAAACACAGAGAGAGAGAAAGAGAAGAGGGGGGGAAGAGAGGAGAGAGAGAAGAGAAAGACAGAGAGGGAAAGAGAGAGAGAAAGGGAGCAGAGAGAGTGAGGAGAGACAGAGAGAGAGAATGAAGGAGAGAAAGAGAGGGAGAGAAACAGAGGCACAGAAGGACAGAAAGAGAAGGGGGTAGAGAGGAGAGATCAGAGAGAGAGAGTGAACAGAGAGAGAAAGGAGAAAGACACAGAGAGACGAGAAAGACAGAGAGAGTAGAGAGAAGAGAATGGGTAGAAAGAGGAGACACAGAGAGAAAGAAAGAGAGAGAAGAGAAAGGAGAACATTGCAGAGAGAGAGACGGAAAGGAAAGAGAGAAAGGAGAGAAAGAGGTAGAGAGAAGAGAAAGACAGAAAGAGAGAGAAACAAGAAAGGGGAGAGAGATGAAAGAGAGAGGAGAGAAGAATGTAGAGGCAGTCACAAAGAGAGAGAGGACCGTAGAAGTGTGCAGGGTTACGTAACTGTCTCTTACCAATCATCATTCTACTATTGGGAACATCAGAGTTATTTCCTTTTCTGTTGAAGTCCAAATCGAAACAAATGTGGTGCTGGGATGGTGTTCTGTCTTGTCCTTGTTGAACTCGGTGGCTTTTCTACGTCCAAATAAAAGGCTTGTTTTACCCCCTCGGAGGTGTTCCAACCGTCTATAATGGCACCACTTTCTGAAGCGTGAAAATATCATATCAGAGAAGAAATGGAATCTTCTGCCATTTTTGCTTGTAGATAAGCTCAGTAATTGGCTCTGTGCACAGAACTTCAGTTGGCATGCGTACGTTCAAAATAGCTAACTAACGAGCATTTCTGTTAGCGTTAGCATTTAGATATAAATCTGTCTCTTTTTAAACACACAAGTGTTTCTGATGAAATATTCCTCTGATATGTTTTCATGCTGTAACATTCACCACAACTGTCTGATCTAAAGAGGATTTATTTGTTTGAAACTGATGTAGTGAAAACCTCATAGAAAATAATTTAACAGGAAATGGTTGTGTGTACAGGGCGTCTTTATTTTCTCCAACACAGTTATGCCGTTTCCTGGTTAGCATACCTTTCCCAAATACCTAATCTTAACCAAATTAACTTAACCTAACCCTAATCCTAACTCTAACCTTACCCAGATCCCTAAAGTAAATATCTTAAACTATAAACTTTTGCTAGCATAGCCACCAATGCAAAGTGATGGTGTCTGGCATAACTGGGTTGGAAAAAAAAATCAGAGTGTACAGGATGTGCTATTTTCAACGAAAACAAGCCAACTGCACTGAGTCAATTACAGTGATATTGGTTGAAATGTTTGCAATGTTTACATGGGAAAAGTGGTAAGGAAAATGTGAAGTTGATTTGCATCACACCATTGACACAAGCATCTAGCTCAGACCTGCGCAAACTGCGGCTCGGGGGCCAAATGCGGCTCGCAATCTGTTTCAATCAGGTCCCTGGATGTTATTGAGAAAGAGAAATACATACAAAGTTTAAGAGATAAAATCTTAACATAAAACTTGTAACATTTTAAGATTAAATTCAAGTGTTATGAGAATAAAGTCAAAGCCATAAAAAGCTCATTTTCAATATTAAAGTTTTGCTAAATTAAAATTGTGATTTAGATCAAGGAACATTACTAAAAATAATAATAGTAAAATATATATATATATATATATAACAACGACTAATTTAAGTGCAGAGATTTTTTTTTTTTTTTTTTTCAGAAAAATACCAAAATAAACTTTAACATTTCGAGTTCACTGATTGGCTGATGTTTCCTTGTTTGAAGGTGGTTAATAAACAATGAGGTGTGGAAAAGCATCCGTACACACATTTGTCCAACAATGCAACGCCAGAAGCCTGTTTGTGTCTGGTACACTTTGAATCAGCAGCTGCAAAAAGCTGAAACACTGCTGAAATACTTGGAAGGTGTTTTATCTCCTGCACACTCACGTTTGTCTTTGAGCTCAAACTCTGGCCGGTCTAAACCCAGCTCACGTCCGGTCATCCTGCTCTGACTGTCTGTGTCCTCCACGACTCTTACAATGGCACAGACACAAAGAGCTTTTTCAGATGAAACAGATGCAAGGTAGAAAGGCAAAACACATTACCATTTTCTCAAAGCCACATTTTAATTACACACCATCACTACTCATACCACACACTGTTTGGTTTGACTTCTATATTAGTCTTGAAGGCAGGGGGGGTCAGCTTTCTGAAAGTGTTTTCTTCTATATCAGACTAGTATCGGTAAGAGATTGTTTATTACCTGACTAGTTTCGACGGTCACTTCCGTCTTCGTCAGAGGCGTCGCACATCGCCTAAGTGACGTGTCTTATTAGCTGCTGTTCTCAGGGATGGACGGCCCAGCTGGAATGAGAGAAAGAAACACCAGGACGTTTAAACAGAGCCGAACGACAGAGGATGGTAGACCTTACTGTAGAGACCAGCATCGGGCGGGAATTCCCACGGGACCCATGAGCAAACCCTCGGCATCGTGCGGTTTTAACGTTGGTCAGGCCAAACACTTCGGGTCCCGACCGGACTCGCGCTCTCTCTGCTGTCTTAAAAATATTACGTAGTAAGAAAGAAATACCGCTTTGTGCGCGCTGCTGTTCAACAGAGATACGCAACACTGGCGCTGCTGCATTTTCTAGTCTAGCGTGCGTATCATCTGTGAGTCCTCGCGCCAGCAGCAGCCACAGCACGGGCAAAAACTTTCCCAGAGGAATGAATGAAGGACTGGCTTTGACGCACAAGGAGATGGAAATAATACACACAGAGTTTGGGCAAGAAACTGGAGGCGTGAGGAGCTTTGTATTTCAGGTAAGATATACACAGACATCATGGCTTTATGATTGAATGTCATGTCGAACGAACATAATGGCCGATGCCTAATCGTTTTAAAACTAGATGCAGAGAGTTATGCAGAGTTTAGTCATTTGTGTCCGTGTTGTTATGCCCTGAGGTCGGACCCGCGGGGTTTCTCGGCGGGCAGGCACACTGGGGCGTTGGATCAGGCAGGAACAGTCACGGATGCTTAGGGATCGGACGGGAGCAGTCATGAAAATCTAGTCCCGTGCAGGTCTCTACCTTACAGGTCCACTGGGTTGACCACACCTGGGAACAGCAGCTAATAAGACACGTCACCATGATGTGTTGTCTCTGACAAAGAAGTGACCGTCGAAACTAGTCAGGTAAAGAAAATGCTTTCATAAATACTATTAAGAAGACATGATGAACATCCCTAACCTATAGCTTCATGTTTCATGTAGCTTCTCAGTAGATTCCGTTCTTCACCCTCTCCATTAGTCCTCCAGACTCATACCTCACTCTCTCATTTACGCTGCGTTCAGACTGGACAGTGTTGGAGCGTCCAATACCTCCAGTTTACACGTTAAGTCAATGTAAACTTGCTGTTAAAATGTCATAGTTAAATACTAATTTCCGTGACACCGTGTTGCAGTTTCACACATTTTCCATCGAATGACATTTATTGGTAACTAGACCCATTCATTTTTTTATTTGAACCTCATCTGTATTAATAATTATTGACCTGTAGTTTACTGTTGTTATCTAAAATAGGATACAAAACCAAAAGTACAAACTCTGGTCTGTCATCTCTTGCACACTGACCTTGGCCGATGGGAGGACTTGTGTTGACAGCGGAGGCACAGGTTCCATAGAAACGTGCTATTTATACAGACAGAGACAGATGAGCGGAGCTGTCTCACGTGTCTCGGGTTGTCCTTCTGGGGACAGAGAGGACGAAGTGCAGAGGAGACACATATCTACAGCAGAGGAAAGAACAGTTCAAATGCACAATGTATAAGAGCAGTAGAGCAGGGGCTGGTTGTTCGAAGAGCTAAGGTCTGGTCTACAAAACTGAACAACAAATGTGTTTTGCATTCATTTCAAAACAACTTGAAATTTCATAGACAGATTTTAGGATCGCTCACAGGTCAACTCATTACCTTTCTGTTCTTAAATAAAACGTTTTTGAATTTGTTTGTTGGGGAAATTATTTGTTGGGCAACATTTGCTGGGTGGGCAATTGTTTTTTTCCGCGGGCCATATTTGAACCGGGATAAGTGGTGAAGGGCCGGACAATTGGTCATTGGTGTAACAAATGATCATTATGGAGGCACATATTTGTAAATCATTGGGTTTTTGATCTACTATTTTTTCTATTTTTATTTGATAATGTTATTACAACAAGCACAGACAGATGCTCCATAGTCAAGTCAATCGAATAAAAGAAATATAAAGAGTAACACTTATTGTAGAAAATGCGCTGGGGGCCACATTACAACAGTCAAAGGGCCGCATATGGCCCCCAGGCTGCAGTTTGCCCAGGTTTGATGTAGAATAACATGTCTTTTTTTAATTAAAAGTAGACACTTATAGGTCCTTTTTAAGCAAAAGGTCTGACAGGGAAGAGGATCAAAGTGAGAACAGTGCAGGCAGTGAAAGAGTGTTAATCGTGCCCACTGAAACTTGAAAGAGAAACATGGTGGTCAGACGATATCTTATTTTAGATTTTTCAGTCAATGTATTCTTAAGGGGATTTGGTACCACTTTATAATAACTACACCTTAATTGGCCTTAGTAAACCATGAATAAAGCATAAATAAAGCCTTATTAATTTATTAACAAATGGTGAATTAATGAATGAAAAAGTTTATTAATGCTTAATAACTAATAAACTAAGGAGCTAAGGTTAGGATTTAGGGTTAGGGGGCAGGAGTCGGAGTAATTAAGTAGTTACTAAGCATTAATAAACTTTTTCATCTGTTAATAATTCACTTGTTCATGATAAATAAAGCCTTTATTAAGGTGTTGTTAAGTCTAATTTTTTGTAGTTATTCTAAAGTGTTACCAGGGATTCTAATGATACCATCTGGCTGGCCACTAGGGCTGTACTTCTTCGGATTTAAATATCTTTTTCTGATGATGTGGTCTGAAAATCCATTACCCCACTGTTAACGAGTCAATGGGCCATGTCTTTAGTCGACTATAAATGTCTTTGGTCGACCACAGCCCTAATCCTCAGTTCTCCATCCCCAGTTATCCAGGCTCGCGCCACCTAGTGCTTCTGCTCTATTTCATGTCACTTCAGGAACTAGATCACGGTCAGGACTTTCAGTGTTTGTTGTGACTTGAATCAAACTTCAAACAGCAAACAGAACTTAAAGTGCCCATGACAGGTTGAACTACTCATTTCACAAAGACATAGTTAAGATCAATATATCTAAGGTTTTACTAAACATTTTTCAAATTTCATTCCAGTTTGATCATGTTTTAGCATTAAACATGTACTTCCTGTTCATCAATGATGACATCACGCTTGTTAGTTGACTGGCAACCATTTAATAAATTGGGCCCCAAACTCTTCAAATGTAACTTTTTTTTTTTTTTTTTTTTTTACTGGAGTCATAAAAATACACTAGAACTCACTGTTTGTTAAATGTGTGTTTACAGGGCCACAAAAAACTGTTTCTTGTGAGAAAATTGAAAAAGTCTTTGTCTTCCCAGTGTGATGTCATCAGTTTAGAACTCTGCTTTACTTCTTGGTATTTTCAACATATTTTCAAAAATTTCTCCACAAACTTGTTATTGATTATAAAACTATCATTTATAATTACAACAGGTATTAATCTACTTAACTAAATAAACATTTGAAAAACGTTCAAGCAAGTAATCTTTATTTGTATTTCACAGACACAAAGTCCTCACAGTGAGATGACTCGAACTCGCGGCCTTCTTGCTGTGAGGCCTGAGCACTATCTACTCTGCCACTGTTATTGTTGTTATTGTATTGTGCAACGGGTACAGGTACAGAGGTGACAGAGGTTCCGGTTGTTTGTGAGCAGGTATTTTGGTCGATTTTCCTGTCCAGATCTGTCACAGGGGAGGCTCGTCATTAGAGCGATAGGTGCGACGCACCGCCAACAAAAAGAGGAAAAAATTAGCGAGGTGTATAGTGAAAATTGATCAAAACCGATTAAAACTTGATTAAAATGCCTTTAAACATTATTGTCCAATCAGAGGAGCTTGTTTTCGTCTGCCGGTACATAGTCCCGCCTCTTTTGGTGTGATCTCACCCTGACTTTAAATCGCACCAGCTGCTTCCATTGAATCTAATATAAGAGCGTTTTTTCCTAAGTTTCAGCCTCACAATGCAAACTAATGGGACTCGCGGGTGCTTGCACCTACGCTGTGCATTGTCACGCACATGTACGTGACGACGCAAGGCACGTTCGTCTGTCAGTCAAACAGAGAGCGTGGCTAGTGCTAGTGATCCAACTCGGAATATTCTGCACCAAAACAAGTCGTTTATAACAGCTATAACCACCGAGACCAAATTTAAGCATCAGACACGTTACAACAAAAGGTGGGAGAATGTATAATCGTGTATTTTTTTGCCAAGTTGGATTCAGAATTATATATATTCTATTCTTGTTTTCAACCATGTTTACTGAGACTCTCAGGCTGGTTTTATTGTCTTAAATATTAACAAATAGACATGTTATTATAAATATAAAGCCTGCTTATGCATTTTACTGGTCTAGATCTTTATTTTATGGTTTTATTGACCACATGCCATTTGATTGCACGTGAATGCCACCTAGTGGTGTAAAATGAGATTATACTGATTGATTAGACAATATAATATAAACGTGGGCATTGGGTTTTGATAGCTGGCAATGTATTGACCATAGCACCCCCAAAGAAATTAGTCAGGAGCCGCCACTGATCTGTCATGTTTTGGGCTGATGCTGAGCCAGAGATTAGTTTGTTTGGGTTGAGGTGTTGAGACAGACGAAGCCTCTCCAGGGGCTTTCTATGGAACCATTTGCCCAGACGGTGTGTTTAGGGTTATTGTTTAGTTTTGTATAAAAGGTCATATTTGACTTTGTACTTTTTCTCTGGTTGTATGGTTTCTTTAGGTTGTACCAATTTTGTGTCCTTTAGGTACTCTAGTACCAAAAGGATTACATTTGAATTTCTGTCAGAGAATTTAAATGTAATCCCCACTGGAAGTCCTCATTTGGAGTTTTGGACTGTCACAGTTGCATGTGTGTCTGGGCCGTTCATCAATTAAGGACACATTTGTTCATTTTGTTTCCATGTGAACGTTCAAGTAAACAGAGCTACACCTGCATGTGTAGCCTGTACAGGTGTAGCTCTGCATGCACCACTTTCTCTAATCGAAATGGGCTTCCATAGTTATTAGAAGAAAGTCATAGATTTACTATTTGATGTAGTACTTCCTAAATATAACCTCATGCTATGGCTTAAGCTACAGGACTTTTAAACATGAGCTGTGACGGAGAGACTTTACAGGCCACTGTCACACTGTTTCTGTGGGCTGCTTATGGCCCAGATTCAAATTGGAGTTTAAGATGTTAGTTTTGTGTCTTTGCAGCAGATGAGATGTGCTCAGTATGCACATCTTTATGAGCTTGAGGAGCGGCATCACACCTGTTCCATTCTTTGACAATGGAGCCTGTGTGACATGGTGAGACCGCCTCTCTCTGGAGAAGGTGACACGCTAAAGCAGAGCACAAGAAAACCTCATGCATGTAGACTAGGCTCCTCATCTTTGCAATCAAAGTTATATGCCAAAACTACCTTCATTTCCTTGAATTTAACAGCCAATCAAATGTGTGGGAGCCGCTGGTCTCAGCAGGTCACCGCTGCTCGTGTGTGATCTGAAACCCTCTGCGATGAGGGTCGCTGTTGTTTGTCGAGCCTATTAGGCTTGAGTTATTTCAGATGATTGTTCTGTCCAGTGAAAGATGGTGTAATCCCTCATTCGTCCAGGAGTGATCCATAGTAGAACAGCTTCCAAGTTATCATCTGGACAGTGTTTCCGAAGATTAAGACATTCCGACTCTCATCCGAAAGTCATTTTCAATCTGATGGAAGATTGAATCTGAGACTGGCTGTATACTAAGTTGAGCCCTCCCCCTTGAGGAGGGGCTAAACCTTAAAGCCTGTTCCTAAAATCTCTTCCTAAAATCTGTTCCTTAAACCTGTTCCTTAAACCTGTTCTAAACGATTTGGTAGCATCCTTTCCATTGTTCTCTGCTTCCTCTCTTATTGTTCTATACTATACACTCTCTGCAGGGAGTAGGGATGGTTTGAAAGAGGTGTAAACAGGAATGAGGCTTAAGATACAACCTACCTGGAGTATACAGTAGCATTCTTACCTCCTGGTCCAAAGGGAAGAAGATGTAGACTCTTAGCACAGTCTCAGTGACTTATTACTGGGACCAAAGTTGTTTAAAACACTAGCTTGTTCACAGGTAGCCAGGGCACTTAGCATGTGACTAATTATGGGAGCTTGAAACAGTCTAAGCAGGCCCAGTCGGAACAATAAGAGAGGAAGTAGAGAACAATAGAAAGGAAGCTAGGGCCCACCAAACCGGTTTAGGAACAGGTTTAAGGAACAGGTTTTGGAGTGTAGCCCCTCCTCAGTGGGAGGGCTTAACTGTATAAATACAGCCAGTCTCAGATCACTTCCATCAGTTTGAAAATGACTTTCGAATGAGAGTCGAAACGTCTTGATCTTCGGAAACACAGTCCAGATGACAACATTGAAGACTTAGAACTATGTCTAGGGCAGGGTTAGAAAAAGAAAGATGAAAAACAGCTCTGACTTAGCTCCTGCAGAAGGCGCTGCACACGGAGCGTATGAAAGAGCCAAAGTTGCGTTTCTTCTTCTTGGGCAGAACCAGGTTACTGTGGATAGCGTCCAGCACCTCAGAGCTGAAGTCGCTGTAGGCCATAGCAGCGCGTTTCACATGTTTCTTCTTTTTGTCTTTGCAAAGGTCCTTGTACACGGCAGATGCTACGTCTTTATAGCTGCGCATGCCCGGCTTCACCTGAATGTTCCACTCTGACACCTTCTTCTCTAGCTGTGCCAAAAGCTCCTGGGACAGAGGCACCATGTTAGAGTCCCACTTCTTCTGGAAGATCCTGGAAACCACCTCATACACCAGGGCGTTGCAGTCACCACTGTCCCAGAGCTCTGTAATAGGAGCCGCCTCAATGGACTTAGAGGTCATGGACTGTGGACCTTCTGTCTTCTCTGAGGGTCCCCCATGTGCATCTGAGGGACGTCAACATGCTGGAAGACGCGTGGGACTTCTGGAGACCTCCCACACTCCTGTTCACTGGGTTTAGTGCAGATGGACGCTTCTGGAGACCTCACACACTCCTGTTCGTTGGGTTTAGTGCAGATGGACGCTTCTGGAGACCTCACACACTCCTGTTCGTTGGGTGTAGTGCAGAAGGACACTTTTTTAGACCTCACACACTCCTGTTTGTTGGGTTTAGTGCAGAGGGACGTTGTTGGAGACCTCACACACTCCTGTTCGTTGGGTTTAGTGCAGAGGGACGTTTTTGGAGACCTCACACACTCCTGTTCGATGGGTTTAGTGCAGAAGGACACTTTTTTAGACCTCACACACTCCTGTTCGTTGGGTTTAGTGCAGAGGGACGTTGTTGGAGACCTCACACACTCCTGTTCGATGGGTTTAGAGCAGAAGGACGTTTTTGGAGACCTCACACAATCCTGTTCGTTGGGTTTAGTGTAAAGAAATGTTCTTGGAGACCACACACACTCCTGTGGCTCCTCAGCGAATGTGACCTGGGGCAATAAATTGCTCTGGGGCAAAATGTCTATCCTCTTGACCACCTCTAAGATTTTCTCCAGAGTTCTTTGGAAAGGGTCTTCTGTGGCTGGCAGCTCTAGCTGCGTGTGCAGCCAGCCAGAGAGTTGGTTTAGGAAGGCCCGCACTGCCATCAGGACAACACTCCTGATCTGTGGCTTGCTTTGTTTGGGTGTGTTGACACAAATGATGTCTGTGAGCCGCTCGTGCATTATTGTGTCCTCTTGGATGCATTTGAGCATCAGTTTGTACACATCCCCATCAGACCAAACTAATTTGTGCATAAGATTCACAGCTTGGTCTACTACCATGACTGTATCACAGTAAATGCTTGGACAGAGACACATGCTGTTCAGTAACATGTACAGAGAACTTATGGCGTAGTTTGTCAGGAATATAAACTTAATCTCTTTGAAGAGGAGCTCCTTCTCTGCAGAAGGACCAGTCCCTCCGTATATCCAGCAGCTGACAGCATTTCGAATATGTGACTTATCGCTGTAAATCTGTATTTCACGGCTCAGGCTTCCACACAGGTTTTGGGCCTCAGAACACACGATTATTGTTATCTCTTGTACGACTTCCTCCAGACTCAGGCGAGAAGGTTTGTGAGCGTTTGAGATGTAGGTTGGTCTCATTTTGCAGTCTGATAATTATCATAATGCGATAAGAATAGATTTTGAGAGTTGCAGTTACAACTGGGATGTCAGTCTGTGGTTAGCAGCCTTTGTCGTCGCCACTAAAGTTCCTTATGACATCACAAAGCTGTCAAACTCAATTTCTATGGCAACAGGTTTCATTCACAAGACATCACAACCAATGAGTTATTAGAATGACTAGAGAGAGCGTAGCCATGGTAACCTATATGTCCAGTTCTGGCAGCCATGTTGTGTAGGGAGAGCCTACTAAAGATCTAAAACAAACTAATAGAAACGTTTTACTTTGACACTTAACCTTTTTGTTATTTACTTAAGAAAGACTTTGCAAATCCAGCCCGGTGCAGTGTTTTTAGGTTTAATATTTATATTTACAATTCAGAGGAAAAATAAGCAGACTCACACAGAAAACAGTGCTCTGAATTATTGGACCACAGATATATAATTACACGTTCGATTACCCAATTAAATCTATGAAAGATCTGAGCTTGTTTTTACATTGTTTTCAATTGGAATTATGCGGCTCCCTCACAAGATGGCCGCCCGCCACAACTGCCACGGCAATAGGTTCCACGCTCTCTGTAGTCCCTGTCGGGGCCCCTTTTGTACTGGCAGACCCGATCTGTCCGGAAATGTGACTAGAACATGAACACATTCAAAATAATAATGTAAAAAGCTTGTTGTTAATCTAAACAGTCTTTTTTGTGAACTATTTAACTGTTTATGAACAAATAACGAAAAGTGTTGTTTAAGAAATCGCCAAAAATTATATTTTTTTCGAGGTACGTCAGGTCACATGTGATGATGCGTTCAAGGGTTAAACGGAAAGATCAAACTCTTGTATTACGCAGAACGGACAGCGTCTTGGCGTATTTGCGTCCATTTTCAATGTTAAGTCAATGTAAACCCGCGTCTTGAGCGTTCAAGCGAATTTTCCGCGCGTATTGAAGTCTGGGGCGTCAGTTGACGCGCGTTTTGGCTTCTGAAAACGCGGCGTCTTGCGGATTAGAAGCTCGAAGCTGCGGCGGACGCAGGAGTTGGGAAAATCTATCTTCAGACGCGTTGGAAGTCGGCGTCAGCCAATCAGAGACTCCACTCCCGTACACGTGACATGTTGTTTCCCTGTCACACCAAGAGGAAAGGACGACTGTTTACTGAAGTCTTTTAGTAACTTTTACATTATTATAACTTTTACATCATTATAACTTTGCCATATAAGTCATTGATCACAACATTCTGTTCACTTTATTCTGAACCACCCACTTTTTGGGGCAAGAGGCAGTTTTTCTTAATAACATGGTAGCTGTCATAAAAACAAAATAAATCAGTAATGTGAATTAAACATTATTGACCTGCATTGTTGTTTTGTTGCCATGGCGTTGGCAGCAGCCATCTTGTGAATGGAATAGTTGGCAAATTCAATTCCAGACAAGGCCTTTAGAAGCTTATAAATGAAATATAATGACATATTTAGAGTTTTAACATGACTGGTCTGGGTTTTAAAGAAAACAGTAATAATAAAAGTCATTATGCACGATTAGATTTAAGATTTCACTAAACATTTTGCTTGTTTTCAGCCAACGTGTCTATTTTGATGAGGTTTTATTGTCCACCAAAGATGATATACTGTATGTAGATAATTCCACAACTGTTACCTGGCAACTATTGTTTTTTCTAACATTATTTCTGCCTTTTGTTTTGTAATAAAGAGAGAGAGAGAAAGAAAGAGGGAGGGAGAGAGGGGAAACGAGGGAGAGAGAGAGAAAGAGAGGGAGGAGAAACCCGAGACAGAGGAAGGGAGAGAAAAGAAGAAAAAGGAGAGAGTCAAAGGGAGGGAGGGAGAAGAAACAAGGAGAGAGGATAGGAGAGCGGGGGAGAAACCAGAGAGAGAGTAGACAGAAAGAGAACAGAGGGAGGGAGAGAGAGGGAGAGAGATTGTGGAGAAAGAGAGAAAGGAGAGACAGAGAGAGAGTAAGAGGGAGAAAAAGAAAGTCAGAGGGAAGGAGTAGAAACAGGAGAGAGAGAGAAAGAGAGAGAGAGAGAGAAAGAACAGACGGGGAGGGATAGAAGACAGAGAGAGAGAACGAGAGGGGGAGGGAGGTGTAACAGAAAGAGAGAGAAAGGCAGAGGAGAAAGGGAGGGAGGGGAACGAGAGAGAGGAGAGAGAAAGAGAGACAGAGAAGAAAGAGAAGAAAGGGAGAGAGAAGAGAAGAAAGAGAGAGAGACAGAGAAGAAAGAGAGAGAGAAGAAAGGGAGAGAGAAAGAGGAAGAAGAGAGAGAGAAGAAAGAGAGAAGAGAGAGAGAAGAGAGAGCAAAAGAGAGAGAGAAAGTGAGAGAAGAAAGAAAGAGGGAGAAGAAAGAGAGAGAGAGAAGAAAAAAAGAGAGAGAAGGGAGAGATGAGAGGGAGGAGAGGGAGAGAGAGAGAGAGAAAGAGAGAGAGAAGAAGAGAGGAGAAAGGGAAAGAGAGAGAGAGAGAAGAGAGAGAGGCAAGTTAAGAAAACGAGAGAATGTCAGATGACTCACACACATTAGTTTAATCAACATAAAACTTTAAGGCAGAAACTGAACTTACATTTTTTAGTTAAAGTGCATTTTATTTTTTACAGTGTAGTCAGTCGTCTGTGGCTCAGGAGGTAAAGTTCTCTCTCAGGTGAGGCTCATCGTTGTGGGATCTGAAGTTGTTGGATTGATTCCTTCACAGATAACTACAGTATGTGAAAAAACTTTTGAAGAAACTGACTTTTTAAATAGAACATGTAAAGTCTGAGCCGGGATTTGAACTCACGCTCTCAGAACTGCAAAATATGAACCATGTCCTTGAACCACCACTCTCAGGTTTGAACTGCAATAAAGTTTCTTTTAGACTTTCACATTCTGTTTTCCAAGTAATTTATATATTTAGTTTCACATTTGTACACCTGTTGTAGGAGTGTCAAATTAGTGCATTACATATTAATCGAGTTAATTTTTTAGTCGCATTAATCTATTTGAATCTTTAACTGGTGATGAGTAGCAACGAGACAAAATAAAGAACCAGGCGAAAGTTATTGGACTGATGAATGGGAATTTATGTTCAAAACTTTCAAAAGTCTTAATTTTTGCAATATATTATATTTCCCATCTGCAACAATAATAAAGTAGGTAACATTCTTGTCGGGAGAGCTTCAGGTAAGAAAATCTGATGTTGTAGACTCAAGCCTTCTCCAGGTCAACTACAGTAAAACTATATTATTCTTGCTTTGAGGAGAATCTCAAAGTAAGAGGCAGGGATTGAACCCAGAACCTCTGAAACGCAATGCGAATAAAGACATGGACATCTGGATCTTCGGCATAGGGAACACATGCATACATGGT